>CATIWR010113586.1:0-36894 GCA_949677035.1 Omphalea diandra
CTCTACTCTAACTCGTGATTTATATGTCACTAAGTGCAGGGTTGGATCCATTTGGAGTTGAGTTTGAAAAATTTTGAAAGGCCATATATATGTTTTCGAAATTTTAGATTATGACCCACAAATATATATATATATATATATATTCAACTTATTAAAAGTTATTCTTTAAAGTTTTTGACCCCACATAAATTATTTTTTAAAATTTGATCCAATTGAAAATTAATGTATATATAATTAATTTCGGTCTTAAAATTTATTTTAGAGAATAGTTCATCATCTGTCAAAGTTTGTTTGAGATGACAGTTTGTCATTTATCAACCTAATTATTTAATAAGTGACTAAAATCTATATTGACTAATTGTGAACTTGCACATTACGTAGTATGATTGTAATAATAAATTTTAGATAAATTTAATATTTATTTTTATTAAATAATTAGTTGAATGATTAAAAATTAATGTATAAATAATAATTAAAATTTATTATTATTTTATAATATATTATTATTCTATAAAAATCTATTATCAAATAAATAAAATAAAAAATATAAATAAATTGGTATAATTAATTTAATAATAATATAATTTTTTGATATAAAACTAAAAAAATTTGTAGTTTCACTTTTTTTCCTTTTGTTGGCCATTATTTTGTCTTCTTAATTTTTTCTTACTATATAGAAAAGTAAATACTGATTATTATGAATGTGAATAATTTTTCATATTGTTAAACTTTGAAATTATTTTTATGTTAAATTTTCTATTTTTTAGTTAATTGAGAAAACTAATTATTAGTTTACTTGCCACATAAAAAAATAAAAATATATTATATTGTCACTTCTCAAAAATATTATGTTGTTAATACAATTACTTACAAATGATAAACGCTCATTTAAAACTGACTTTTGACAAATGTCGAACACTCATTTAAAATTGACTTTGAAATCAAAATTTATTATATATATTAATTAATTTGACTTATAGAATTATTAACTAAAAACTATAAATAAAAATAAAAATATGCTAAGAGAAATTATAAAATACTAATTATACAAAATAAGGCTAAAAAATAGTATGTGTATATTATCTATTTAGAAAAAAATATATTATTTATTTGTATAATAAATATTTTATTTTATTAATATCTATAATAAATTTCAAATCATATATTAAATTATAGTCTGTTTGTTAGTTATTCTTTAAATCTTAACTCAATAAAATTTAATCTTGAAAAAATAAAATTTATAAATGCTCATGAGAAATATGTTCATATTAGACAATTGAAAACATAGAATAGAATATAGTAATGACTGCTATTAGTACTAAATTGATGAAATAGTTTTTCTTTTTCAATTGAATTTATTTAGAAAATTAATAGATTTTATTTTGTATAAGAGAATTATATTAAATTTATTTTTATTGACACATGATGATTTGTTTTATTTATAATATATATTTGAGTGTAGATGACAATTAAATTTAACCATATATCTTTATTTTTTTAATCAGTTACATTATAAATTTAAAATGAAAAGTAATCAAATGAATTAAAAAATTAAACATTAAGTAAACAATTCATTGTGAAATACATGAAATATTTTCAAATAAATTAAATTCATATTAGAATTAACTGAGAATTTGTATTTTCAAAGTTTATTATAATGATCATTCACCCACACATATACAAATATGTTGACTTAACTGATTTTAAATTTTGGCTCCGCCACTATTTAAGGACCAATTTCTCTAGGTACATCAAAGTTCGCTCTCATTTTTCTTTAAAACGTAAAGTTATAGTTTACTCACATTTTATTACTATTTCAACTTAAAGAGTTAATTAGAGGTAGAATTGAAAATTTATTTTTGAATTTTTGTTGGCATTATGGAAGTGGATAGAAATTTTTAAAAATCTCAAAAATAAATTGTGAACAATCTTTGCGGAATAGATCAAATCATTTTTCTTAGTTTGTATCCAATGTATGCTTACAATTTATAATATTATTATTGAGTGATGATAATGAAAGATGGTAACTGTAACAGTCTTATTCAGAAGGTAAATCATATAAATGCTGTTATTATTTATTTTTTTTTTTGATATCATTGATTGTGGATTGTTAGGTAGGTTTGCTGTGACTGAGAAAGCATGCACAAAAAAAAAAAAAAAATCATTGTCCCTTTTGGTTGGTTTCAAATAACTTTTAATTTAGTGTTTTGTACTTAATTTCAGATTGCAGGTTTTGGAATTGCTGTAGTTTTTCCAGATTATAATATGGACGAAATTCATTCTGATTCTATAGCAGGAACTCTAGGGTAAGATATCTTTTTCTATTTGTTAATTAGCAGGTAACTTGTATGTGACGTCCCTTACTTATGGTCAGTGTCACATAACTACGATTTTGTTTGATAGAGACACTAAACTTTAATTAATAAAGCGTTCTAATTTGGTGAAGTAATTTCTGGCACTCTGGCAACTGGAGTGTTGATGCAGCATTATTTTAAGTTCTCTGATGCTAATTTAAGGTGGATGCCTGATGAGTGTGTTAAGTGATAGGATCCTATTGCTACTTAATAAATAAATTCAAGTTAAAATAATGTCATGTTCGTACGCTGGTGGCTGAATGATTGCTAGAAATTAGTGTATTAAATTGATTGCAATGTTGATTAACTTTCAGCGCAGCGAGTTAATTGAATAAAATTGTAGTTATATGACTACGATAAAATTAAGATCATAATTTCTGTGAATGACCGGTTAATTAGCCAATAAGGCATAATTTTGTATATCTTATATTTTCATTCTTATGCTGGAGAGTTCTCTGATCACTTCTTATGGACACTTCCTCCAAGTGCAGGTATATTGATCCTGAGTATTTCAGCACGATGATTGTCAGTGATAAGGTCGATGTCTTTTCTTTTGGTATTGTGCTTTTGGAGTTGATTACTGGGAATCCAGCTGTTATGAGGCAGAGCAGTGATAACTTAATTTTTTGGGTACATACTTACTTAATTTTTTGGGTACATACTTATTCTTCCACACTTGTCTACAAACATAATCTTTCATAATTAAATCAATCGAAAGATCCTTTACTTAGAGGACTCATATTGAAGCTTCTAAGCAGACAATCAACAGTTTGTGAAACATAATTTTGATATTTAAGAAAATGAGGTAGTTTTGCTCTGAAAAACAATTAAATGTCGAATTTTATTGTACCAAACTTTTTTTGCCTTTGAAAATTAGAAGGAACCAATTGTGTGTTATAAATGAAATTTCTAGGAACCCTTTGTAGTTAATTCTAACTAACAATTACTATTTCCAATTTTCCATATTCAGGTACGGCGTCGACTTGAAAATGCATTGAAAACTGGCAACTATGATATTCTTGTTGATCCCTTATTGGAGGACTATGATGAAAAGGAAATGGTTCGAATGATTTATTGTGCTGCAGCTTGTGTGTATAAACCTAGGAACCTTCGTCCGAAGATGGGGCAGGTAAACCCACGATCAAAAAAATATATACTCTGATTTATTTTACCTTTTTTTTTTTTTTTTTGGGGATCTAGGGTTCATGTGTGAGCATTGTTTGTTTACAACCAAATAATCAAACTAAATATATAGAATTTATTTTTGTTTCCATTAAAATTTTCATTTTTTTGTTAATTTAGTTGGTTATTTCTTTTCAAAAGATTTGATTATTGGTTACTATATTATCCGTTAAACAAAAAAAAAAAACGAGAGAGAGACTTAAAATCACAAAAGAATAATACGCTGTACTCTTGTCCTACTAGAGTTTTAGGGTAAGTTGTTGTCCTAACTAACAATTCACCTTGTAAGTTAATTCATGCCATTGCTACGCAATGCAGATAGTTGAAGTTCTACAAGGGTTTGTGCCTGAGGAGTTCATATGGCAGAAGAAGGATAGCACTTTCCTACATGGTGTCTCCCAGTATCATATAGCCGACGCGGATGAAATTGAAGTTGAAGAGGATATAAAATAGCACTGCTGGATTATCTTTTTTCCTTTTTTTTTTTTTTTTTTTTTTTTTGCGAAGATGTAAAAAATATATTAAAATACAACGGAAATTTATATGAAATTACATGTATGAGGCGCAGATATCCCACTCTGTTTGAGGAGATTCTAGCTCTCTGTTGTCGAATAAATTCAAGAACCGATGTAATAGAGAAAAACCTTTGAACCGTCTCCTCTAGGATACAGCTGTCGGTTTCGTCCAAAGAAGACCTTTCTCTAGCTAAGTATTTTTCTCTCAAATGTATGTAAGATGAAAATTATGGATTGAAGTGTTTGTGTTTGAAGAAGAGCAGTAAGAGTATATATGCACAATAACATTCACTATCTCTCACATTTCCATTTTCTCTACTATACCATTAAATCACAATTAACATTAATCTGTTTTAACTTTCATCTTTTTTAACGTTTCAAAATCCATGCAAGACATGGCAACATAAGAAAATAAGAATGTAGCTAATATTTAAAAAGAAAATGAAAGTTATAATATTTCTGCATTGATTTATAATATTATTGATGATGAATGCAGGGACAGCATGCTCAAAAGTATGAGTTAGAGATGGACTCAATACAATGTGATTTATAGCATCTTTATCTCTTGTAGTTCTCATATATACTAACCGTGCACCTTTCCAATCACTTTCTCAATTAAAAGTAATCTTATGTGTATAGCTTGAAGCATATAATATAATATGTAATTCAATTATACTTTTCACTATGATATGAAATTTTTGGAATAATCTCTTAATATTACTTATTTTATTAGTGTATGAGATTAATGTGTAGTATTCATAAGTATAATGTGCTTATTGATACTCTGATGGTATAACATCAACTAAAATATAGTTAGAATATAGTGAAAAATATATAAATATCCTTTCAAATTTGTAAGTATATACAATGTGGATACTAATTTATGCTTAGAGCATGTCAATTAAAAAATAATTTTATGTGTATGATTCAAACCTTGAAATGATATAGAGTTTAAAAGGCTCTCTCAATGTCACATTTTTTAGTGAATTGTCTTAATATATGGTAACAAATATAATAATTATCATTTTGAATTCGCAGGTATAATGTGTTAGTTGTTATTTTTATCAGTATAATAATTTTTTTTTAAAAAAAAAAGTCTTATGTATATAATATGTAAAGCTGATAATTCGATTATACTTATGGCTATTTGCAATGTATAAAATCTGAAATAATCTTTGAATATCATTTATTTTAGACCATGATCTCAGTATGCATTGATAAATATAGAATTACTTTTTCAATTTTAAAAGACTAAATTTTTCATGCTTTGAGGTATGTCAATTAAAAAGTAATCACTATTAATTTTATATAAGTAGAAAAGTTAATTAATTATTAAATTTTAATAAAAATATACATCTATCTAAAGTTGATAGGATAAATCTCATTCATTAGTAATAATAATAAAAAAAAGAAAATATGTATAAAAAAAGAAAAATATACTCAAAAAGAAAAGAGAAAAAAAGTGATGCATTTAATTTTTTAAATAATATTTATGGAAAAAAATATTTCAAAATATATATTTTTTAAAATTATAGATGACATAAATTGTAATTTTTATGAGAAAAATAGTAAAGAAAACATTTTTTATATTTGATATTTGTATTGTGAAAAATATTTATTAAATACAATATAGCACATATTTGATCTTAAACATAAAACAGAAAGTGAAGTAAGAGTGAATAGATTAGAGCATTTCCAAGAGTATCATTCATATAATAAAAGGTATTTTTATAAATATTTAAATATAAAGAGCAAAAAGTCTTATTTAAGTTCAATGAACACTTTATATTTGTAGTATAATAAAAAAATATTTTAATTAGTATTTAAATATGAAGAATAAAAAAATTTAGTTATGTTCAATAGATACTTTTTATTCGCTATTTTACTTTTTTTATAACCATTAATGACTTAATTTTTTTTCTCTTTTTTCTTTAATTTTAGCTAACAGAAAAAATAAAATTATAAGTATTAATTAATAAAAGACGTGAAAACTTGAAATGCACTAATTATCAATGGAGAGTGAAATTAATTTTTTATTTTATATTTAAATAATAAAGAGTTTGTTGGACTCTTATTTTGTGAGATGAATTTTATAATAAAAAAAATTTGACATATATAAAGAGTTTTTTTGAAACTCTTAGTATCTCTAGCTTAAGGGTCTCTTTTATAAAAAAAAAAAAAAAAAAAAAATTAAAGAGCATTATTTGTATAATAAAAATTTAATCAATATTTAAATATAAAGAATATAAAATTTTATTAAGTTTAAGTGACACAATATGCTGGTTTTTTATTTTACTTTTTCTATAAGCATCAATAACTTAAATTTTTCTCCTTTTTCCTTTTTAACTTTGGACAATAGAAAATAAAATTAGAAATATTAATTAATAAAATTTATGAAAGCTTAAAATATATTAATTACTAATTAGAATAGAGAGTGAAACTAATCTTATATTTTATATTAAATAATAAAGAGTTTGTTGAAGTCTTATTTTATATAAAGTGATTATATTTCCCGCAGAAGAAATTAAGGGACACTTTTAGAACCTTTTCCTGAACACCTACAACTATTGCTGGTGAAGAAGTGGTCATCTTTTAAAGCTTTTTCTTAACACCCACAACTATTCTTACTTCCCATTATTCTATCTCTTGCTGTATAATTTTACGCCGACCACTTCGTTATTTCAGAGTAGTGGCATCGGCTGTAATGAAGACTCTGTAATGACTACTGACTTGAGACAAAAGGAGGTCAAAGTACAAAGCCTTTTTCTTTTGCTAGTTAAGCTCCAACTGAGTTCAAACTTGCAACTTCACAGCCTTAAATGACAACTCTAATACCATTGAGAAAAAAGTTAATTTATAAACCTTCAAATCAAACCATTAGCAACAATAGAATTAAATGAATTAACATAGTCCAGCTCTTGATTAAAACTACAAACAATTTCATATAATCTTTTCCACTTTGTATATTGTTATTCTACACTTACTGAAAACAAATCAAATTTCTCATTTTTGAATCATCAAATACTCAAATTCCTGGGTAAAACATTTCTTTCAGATATTTTATCAAACAGGTTCTTAGCATGCTTAATATAACTCACTGTTGAAATTCAAGATATCAAACCGATAATGCAAATAAAAAAGTAAGCAAATCCCATTTTTCAATGCAATCTCAGAGTATAAAAATAATATCTGAAAGAACAGATAAATACTAAAATGATATCAAATAAAAACGATAGAAAAAATAATAAAACAATCTTTGGGGCGTTCCGAGAATCGAACTCGGGACCTCTCGCACCCAAAGCGAGAATCATACCACTAGACTAAACGCCCATTTTCTTTTCTTCAAATTTATATTAATCTAATATTGAGAGAAAACAATTAAACACTAGCCAGTTTTGCTTGCTGCATAAGGTTTCCGATCGTATATTTTAAGGAATATTTTTTCTTCTCATTGTTCATTTCTTTCTATTACTATGAAAAAAGGGGGGGGCTTCACTTAATCAAAATAAATTTTCATACATAGCATGCGATGTCGTATCATTTAACAAATATATCAATTTGGATGTTGATTAGCTGTTGGTATTGAACATTTGATTTTTCTTTTTATTTTACAGGTGCTTACTCAAAAAAAAAAAAAATTCATTTTATGGCTCTAATAGCTCTCTTAGATTTCAATACCTTAGATGGGAAGGGGGGGAACAGCTATGAAGTTGAAAACTACCAAATTCAAATTAAAAATTTAGTCTAACTTCTATCAAAATAATATTTTATTTAGTTTTTATTAATTGAGTTCAAATAATAAATAAATTATTTAGTCATATATATTAGCTTTCGACCATTCACACACACACAAAGTAATAAAATAAATTCAATCATCATAGACTAATACAAATATTAATCATGAACATATAGAGAAAACTTACAATGCACAATTTGAAAGCAACAAACAAGTAAAACAGTAGTTTTTGTTATGAATTAACAATTCGAATGTATACATTCTCATTTGACAAGCATGAGAATATAGCCCAAAACAATTCAAATGTAAGAATTCAAATTGTTATATGCTTGTTTAAAAATGTCCATTTGAATTCTAAATTTTTGTTATAATTCATATAACAAATCGAAGTACAAACTTTCTTAAAAACAAGCATTACACAATCAATTCAGAAAACCAGAGATCCCTCCTTACTTTCACTTTCTCCATTACAGAGGCAACTTCCCTGATCGAAAAACTGCAAATTTATTAACCTCTGAATCCGAAAACTCAATCCCATTCTCCATCAACAACCCTTCAATCAATTTCTTATCCTTTTCAGGCTCTTTAGTCTCACACTCAATCTCATAACTCGTTCCAAACTCATAAATCGTCTCATCAACCTCCAACTTCAACCCTTTCCAATCAAACACTTGCCTCACATTCCTAAACCCACCCAAACACACGAACCCATCATTTTCTTTAACCCCAAACTCCTCCCTAACTCTCCTCATTATATCTGATCTTTCCAGCGACCCTAATCGTTGCGGGTCAGCGACACAGAGGCGTCCGATTTGTGGGTCGAGAGGTTCTTCTTGCTCCTCCACGCGGCTAATGCCGTTGGACATCGTGGGTTTGGCTTTGAGAGAGAGGACGCATTGGAAATCGAGATTGTAGAAGCGGAGGCGGAGGACGGCGAGGTTCGAGGCGAGTTTGCAGTTCTTGGTATCGAAGAAGATGTTTTCTTGGGCTACGGTTTTGGTGTGGAAAGGAAAGAGGACGGAGGACAGTTTTTGGTGGGCGTGTGAGTTGGGCAGGCGCAGTTTTACTTCTACTTCCATAGTAAAAAGGGATCTATTTTTTGTTTGATTAGGAAATTAAGGGAAAAAAAGGGGTAATTAGTAACAAAGTTTGATTGAATAGAGAAATAACAATTAATTGATACGGAAAAACTAACCTGAATAATTGTAGATTATGAATAAGGCTCTTTTTGTTGAATTTCTGTAAGCGAGAGAGAGCCTAATTAGGGAGTAATGGAGACTTTCTGCGGCAGAAGTGGCGGTGATGATGGTGGAGGGCTCTTGGCGTGAGTCTGGTTATATTTGGAGCGGCAGCTATGGCCGAGAGGCAAAGGAGATGATAGAGCTTGGAATTTTAGCCGCAAAAGGGAAAACGGCGAACTTCTATTTTAAATCCTTTCTTCAAACTTCTGTCGTTTTTTGCAACCAAAAACTTTTGTACCTCTTCGTAACTTTTGTAGCTCTTTTTTTTCTGTCCGTTTCATAATGGACGTGATCTAAGATTTTTACATATATATATATATATATATTATATTTAATAAATATTACTATATAAATAAAAAATTATATTATTTTTAATTAATTATTTTCATAAATTATCATATACTCAAAAAAATAATTATTATAAAAATAAAATTAAAAAAATTAATTAACATTTATAAATAATTATAAAACGTAAGTGTTATAAAATAATTTTTTTTTAAAATGACATGATTTGAAATAAAAGGAGCACAACTTTTTTTTTATGATGAAAATAAATAATGAAACTAAATTTTTATTACTTCATAACCATCTTGAGTCAAATTAAATATTTATTAAAAGTTTATTAACATTGATTAATCAAATTAACTTTAATATTATTTATTTTAAATATTTTAATATTTTGTATTATGTAAAATAAAAATGTGTGAATTATAGATATTATATTATATGTGTACACTTTTAAAATTAAAAAAATATTTTATTTATAATTTTAATAAAAACCTTTACAATTTCTCAGAAAAAAACCTTTATCATGTGTATATTATATATTAAAAATAACATTACTTAATTTAAAATAATATAACAAATAAAATTTTTATACCAATTAATTTATTAACCTTTGAATGAATAATTCATAAATTTAATTCGCAATTAAAATTAAGTCTAATAGTAATTAAAATTCAAATATTTAAATGTTAGTGTGATTATAGTCTAAGATTTAGAAATTATCAAAATATAGCAGATTCATGAAATAAAATGTATTGTTAGTTTAATACACGTCTTTGTGATTCAATTTCAAATGTAATTTATATCAGAATATAATGAATTTTAATTAATATACCTATACATTCTAACATATTATATTATTATTAATGTTGTGCAAGATAAAATTTATTAACATTATACTCAATTTTATGATTCTAACTTTTTTTTACAATTTTAAAATTTGAGTTAGAATCGTAAAAATTTAATTTAAATTACCATTATGCCCTATAATTAATTATTTAAATTATATTTTAACTATCTATTAGATATATAAATAAATTCTTAAAATTAAATATTTAAATTATATTTTAACTGTGTTAGATATATAAATAAAATTTTTATATTAATTTAATATAAATAAATTTTTTATTCTAAATAATTTTATATTATATCAATATATTAAGTCAAATATTTCAAACATAGATACATATTTGAAAGTTTTATACTTTTTCAACTTAAAATATTTTATATTTAGACAATAAAAAATTGACATATATTAATATGGCTATACTAATCCCACTATAACCGTTTATTTGGATTATGTTTCTTCAACCCACCAATTTATGAGTTGAAGAGAGTTGTTTGATTTAATTTATTTTATTTAAATTATTTTAATTTTTTCGAGAGTTGTTTGATTTAATTTATTTAATTTTAATTATTTTAATTTTTCTGAGAGTTGTTTGATTTAATTTATTTAATTTTTCTATCTTTATTTTATTTTAATAATTTTTATTTAATCATTTTCTTAAAACATTTATATTTAAAGATATTTTAATAATTTTAATAAACAGGCTTACCATCCTTCTTCTCAAATGAGACAGGCTTACCTTATCAAACTTTACCTTGCCATAAACCAAACCTCACCTTACGTCTATTTTCCCAAAGAGTATGTCTTCTACAAAGAGCAGAAAGAATTTTCCTTTTCCCATGTTCTACAAATCTACCATAAGTCATCTACGTCTTATACCCTTCGATAGCTAAATCTTTCTATTCGAAGTCGTCGGAAACTGAAATAATGGAAGAAGACGACGATTACGTGGAGTACGTTCCGGTGGCGAAACGCCGAGCACTAGAAGCGCAAAAAATTCTACAACGAAAGGGAAAATTCTCTGCTCTAGAAGAAGAACTCGAAAAATCAAAACTTGCCGAATCCAAACCCAGCCTCCTCGTCAAAGCATCGCAGCTGAAGCGCGACCGCCCTGAAATCAGCCACACCGAACAGATCGTGCAACAAGAAAAAGAAATGATCGAGCACTTATCAGACCGAAAAACCCTAATGTCCGTACGCGAATTAGCCAAAGGAATCACATACACCGAACCACTTTTAACCGGGTGGAAACCGCCGCTTCCTATTCGAAGAATGAAGAAAAAGCAGTGCGATGCGATACGGAAACAGTGGCATATTATTGTCGACGGGGAGGATATTCCGCCACCGGTCAAGAATTTTAAGGACATGAGGTTTCCAGAGCCGATTTTGAAGAAATTGAAAGCTAAAGGGATTGTACAGCCCACGCCAATTCAAGTGCAGGGGCTTCCAGTGATATTAAGTGGGAGAGATATGATTGGGATTGCTTTTACGGGGTCTGGCAAGACGCTGGTGTTTGTGCTGCCGATGATTATGATTGCTTTGCAGGAGGAGATGATGATGCCGATTGCGCCTGGAGAAGGGCCGCTTGGGTTGATTGTTTGTCCGTCGAGGGAGCTTGCTAGGCAGACTTATGAAGTGGTGGAGGATTTTTTGGTTCCTTTGAGAGAGGCTGGGTATCCAGAGTTGAGGCCGTTGTTGTGTATTGGTGGAGTGGATATGAGGTCGCAGCTTGAGGTTGTGAAGAAGGGTGTGCATATTGTTGTTGCTACTCCTGGGAGGTTGAAGGATATGCTGGCGAAGAAGAAGATGAGTCTGGATAATTGCAGGTAAGCACCACTATTAGTTTCCATTATGAAGTTTACATTTTTTATTGTATTTGTGAATGCTAATGGCACTACATTCCTCTATGCATCCGAAGATTTTGGATGCGACACTATGTTATACATTCTGTAGGCTTCTTTATTTTGTAATCTTAATAAAGAGGAGCTATTGACATAACCTTTCTGAGTTCTGCTATTTTGGCGGCGTTAGTCAATCATATTGAATATTCTATCAACCTTCATATTGTCTTCACACCAATTATTCTCTGTTTATAGGCAACTGTGAAATCCTGATCTGAAGTGGTGGCTTTATAGGAGTGTGATGAGAGATTGTTGTTCTTCACTAGATGCACTCGTCATTATGGGAAATTATTCATTGCTGTTTGCTATTGATCATACAAAAGTTCTGCAAAATACTTTATTTACATTTTCCTCTTTTTTCTTTATTTGATTGAATGAACTGTGTTTTATCTGCTATTTATACCACACATAGTACTTGCTGGCATAGAAAAGTTGTTGACATTTCTGCTTCATTTACAGGTATTTGACATTGGACGAGGCAGATAGGTTAGTGGATTTGGGCTTTGAGGATGACATAAGAGAAGTCTTTGACCACTTTAAAGCTCAACGGCAAACTCTTCTATTCTCTGCCACCATGCCCACCAAAATTCAGAACTTTGCCAGAAGTGCTCTAGTAAAGCCTGTTACTGTTAATGTTGGAAGGGCAGGTGCAGCGAACCTTGATGTGATCCAGGAGGTTGAGTATGTAAAACAGGAGGCAAAGATTGTCTACCTTCTCGAGTGCCTGCAGAAGACCCCACCTCCTGTTTTAGTATTTTGTGAGAACAAGGCTGATGTGGATGACATCCATGAATACCTCCTTCTAAAGGGAGTTGAGGCTGTTGCCATTCATGGAGGTAAAGATCAAGAAGAAAGAGAGTATGCAATTTCTTCTTTCAAAGCAGGCAAGAAAGATGTTTTGGTTGCAACTGATGTTGCCTCCAAGGGTTTGGATTTTCCTGACATTCAACATGTCATAAACTATGATATGCCTGCAGAAATTGAAAATTATGTGCATAGAATTGGACGAACGGGGAGGTGTGGTAAGACAGGAATTGCGACAACCTTCATAAACAAAAATCAGGGGCAGACTACCCTTCTCGATCTGAAGCACTTATTGCAAGAAGCAAAACAGAGGATTCCTCCTGTTCTTGCTGAGCTGGAGGAACTAATGGAAGATGGAGACACTATAACTAATGCAAGTGGAGTTAAGGGCTGTGCATATTGTGGTGGGCTTGGTCACCGACTTAATGATTGCCCCAAGTTGGAGCACCAGAGGTCCCAGCAACTTGCTAACTCCAGAAGAGATTACTTTGGTTCTGGAGGTTATAGGGGAGAAATATGATGTATTACGCTGTCTTCAGTTGATCTAGTATGCAAGTTTCTTTACCTTTTTTAGTTATCCTTCAATTGGCACCGTTAGTATTGAATATAGATGTCTTTTTTATCAATTTGTGTGCTTTGGAAACATGAATGTAGTATAGGGTGATGGATATTGGAATATCAGTTTGCTTATATTTTTGGAATCTGACTTGTCAATCCATTTAATAAACAGGCATTGCTTGCATTTGAATGAGCAAACTTGACACCTTCAAAGAATATCATTTCTACTTCATGGTGAGTCTGAACTCAATTTGTTGAAGTCTGACAGTGGAAGTTAGATCCTATGCATCATCAATGGTATGTAGTCTGGTTATGTAAGCTGAGTTGCAGCCAAGTAAAAAGGCATCCGCAGGTGAATGCATATTGTTGCATTGTTTTGCCATTGAACATTACATATGGTGCCAGGAAATTAGATTGGTCTTATTGTTCTTAGTTGAGGATGTCCTATTGATGTGACAATCAAACTTACATTTCATTTGATTCCTTGAATATGCAAATGTGCTGCATCTACTTTGGCCATTTGGATGTTTGTCGATCTATTTTTTTCTGTGTTCTATTTGAGTACGTAATTTTGCTTTGGTGCAATGCTAAGAAGTTTTTTCTTGTCGGATTTGTGACTACTTATGCATGGATTATGTTTTCAATGTCCAGATAAGAGTAATTCTGTGAGCTAACCCCATGAATTTCTCTTCTTTTTCTTGGTATTGGGAAGAAGATTTTCTGGAAGATTCATCTTGTGGTTTTTGCGGAGTGGAACTCTTTCTTGTGTACAAGTTACATCTCAGCGCTTTGATCTTGGTGATTAGGTGTATAAATGTCATGAGGTGCAATCTGTATTTTGAGTTGGTTACGTATTCATTAATATTTAGCATGATTAAAGGATATGATAAAACTCCTCTTATCATCAGGAAAGAAAAACAGAAATTAAAAGAATTTTAGGACTAAAGCCCGCTGTTATTTCTTGGAAAAGTTGCATGCTTTCATTGAAGGCAGAAAGCAAATCAGTTTGTACGGTTGAATGTTGTAATTGTAGACTTAAATTGCGAAGAGTCTAGTAAAATAAAAGTTTTAAGAGGGATAACTAGATTTGCCTTCTTAAAAGTTGTTAATGTCATTTATCATTATTCTTTCAAATTTTACAATTTTTCTTAGTCATGAGTAAAGAAACATTAAAAAAAACTCAATAAAATAAATCATATGAATTGTGTTTATTTAAATTTTAAACATTAAAAGTGAATCAATTCAACACAATTAAACAAATATAATCTGAGTGAACAATCTATGTGGACGTGTTGAGATGGGTGTGTTCCGCAGCCTTGGACTGTCAAATCCAAACCACCTAAGTTATGTGCAATCAATCCAGGACTGGAAAGTGAACCTGACGACATATGCCCAGCAGACAAAAGAAGTCTTCCAAGTATAATTTTCTTCAGATTAGAGATGATGTATTGGATTTCTTCAGGTTTACTAAATTCACCGCTTATAAGTTCAACTAACAACTCGCAACTGCGCACAGCAAAGTGTTCGAAGCTTTGTGGCAAGAATAAGGCATCCCGAGTTTTGGATCCTAAAACCTTGAATCTGTAGAGCATAAATCTTCAAGCAGTTCTTGATATTATGATGAGTCTAAAATCGCACATGCTAAGAGTCTTCCACCCTAAGTGCCTCCGCACAAGTCATTCGGGCCAGAACTAAAACGAAAATGTTGACTCTTTAGACTCGAATTATGTTGCACAGACACGGACAAAACAATATAGGCATGGTGCATTAACATTTGCCTAAGTGATTTCTGTTTGCACTTTTGCAAGGCAACTAGATGGAAAATTTGTTTTCATCAAAATCTACACATCTGATCCACAGGGATCATATGAACAAAAGGCTTAGGTTGCGGTTTCTCTACCACAAGAAAGTCAAATTGTCAGCTAAACATTAAAAAGAAACACAAGATGAAATTAATTTATTTTGAAATACTGAAAGTTACAATCTTATGATTCCAATACATTTACTGACTATCGATCTTTTGTCTATTTTATGAATATATATACATAATGCAGGAATGAACTTAACATTTGGGTCTATTCCAAATGCTCTTTTAAGAAATAAAACTCAACTTATTCTTTTTATGTATAACAGATAATTCTTTCAGAAATTCAATAATAATAATAACATTAAAAAAGCTTCAAGCAACAGCACGATGGGCAGGATCAAGTTTTGTCATTCAGTTTGAGCTTGACCCAATGACTAATTCTTCAGGAGCTTCCTTTAGTGTCAAGATATTGGTTCTTTGGTCGCTGGTGGTCTCAACATGTGAGTTTGAACCTTGGCAAACAACTTCTGATAGGTTACTCCCTAGTGTTTCCTGTTTCAACACCACATTCCTCATCAGTATCAATTAGAATGCCATTGGCTCTATAGAAAATTATTAGCCAAGACCAGAATTTTAACAGAAAGCTATATTCTGTTATCAGAGATTTCTACCCTCTTTTGAGATCAATTTGATACACAATATCTGCGGCTATAAGGATAAAATTTGTATATGACCGACAGAAAAGGTAATAGAAACATACTTATTTAAGTGCAAGAAGTATCTAAAATTAGGACAAGATTGATAGACTATGTGCTAGGGAGAAATTTCTTTACCTTGCCAGGGTTGACAATTAAAGATCCATCAGATTCTCTCCCTCCATTTACTGGATTTTCAAGTTGAAGGCACCGGTATATAGTCTGAAACTGCTGATATATCTCATTCACCAATTTTTTCTTTTCTTGCACATGCTCAAGAAATTCTTGCTTCATTATTTTGTTTTCCTCTTCAAGAAACTTCAATCGGTTGCTCAGCTCTTCGACGTCGCTACACCGCAATTCTTGTTTGCCTTTACTAGACTTACCATAAACATTGCCTCTTGAGGAATTTGCTAGTGACGTTTCTGCTACTCCATGTGAACTGAAGGTCCTTAAATCCGTCAATAGTTTGTTACCTTTGCAGATTTCTCTTTTGTCCTCTTTCATCCCAGCATATGGACAGATGAATTCCTCTGCCATTTCATCCACTAATCTCTGTTCATCAATAGCTTCAAGCTTGCCGCCACTTGCAATTGTAATGCTCTTCAAACTCCTGTTAACAGAAAGCTTCTTTTTTGAGGAATACAGAATTTCCTCTAGTTTTTGAAGGGCATACAAAGCTGCATCACTAGGGCTACTAGAGCGTTGCTGTGATGTACTACCTGTCAGGAAAAGGGCAATGAACCCATGTCAAGAAAGATAAAAATCATCATCAATAAGCAAAGAAAACATACCTAAGTAATCATGGAAGACAAACAAGAACACCAAAAAGACTAACTATATAATAAAACATCGAGAATATTGGAGAAGACAAAAGAAAAGGCTGGAGGACATGATAATGTTCGTAAATGATGGTTGCTTACCAGCCAAAACAGCAGTGCTAAAAGATACAGAGAACATGTTTGCAGATCCTCACTTTGCTTCTTTACAAAGAGCGGAGGGTAAGTGTTAGATACGAGAAGAGAATAACTAATATACTATCTTGTTAAAGAGGAGGTTTTCAAGGGAAATTGCTAGGCAGTTGCCAAGAGAATGACCTCACTCTAGAATGTCTAGGTTTTTGCTTATTGGTGATTGAAGCTTCAGTCTAACAAGTTGTTAAACAGAGGCGTCATTTAAGAACTGTATAGCCACTTAGCAGCAATATAGTTTGGCTTCTTATCAAGTTCAGGAGGCAAATTTTGGCTCCATTAGACCAGAGGCTCCGCATCATGCTTCACCCTGAAGCAACTGGTAGTTGCAAGACATCGGAGTTTTTGATAATTTACCACCAAATCCTTTCGTCCTCTTATCCCTAGCAAGTTAGAAATTGAAAATTATGTCATGCCCTATAGTTATTCAACTTATTTTCCCAGGTCATCCAGCAAAACCATCAAAGTTCAGATAGATGCAGGTATTTAGAGAAAAATTAGCCAACAAAGCAAGAACTTATGAACAGCTAAATCATACACAAGTTTATTGTAATACACAATTTGAAATCATGCCGATGACCATTTATGAATAAGCTGAAAGTTTGTTGTAATACACAAGTTTTGCTTATTCTTCACTTCTTTTTCTTTGATGATTTTTCTAAAAAAAAAAAAAAAAAAAAAAAGATATCAATCCATGATCATGTGCTTTCAATTTGACTTTAGAAGTTTATACAACAGGCTTCAATAAAGGGCCATTTCTCCAAGCGGTCATCTAAAATTTAAGCAGGGACTGCCTAGTTATCTTAGTCAACTGGAACTTCAACCTCCATTTTTAGGCCAGAATGTCCAAAAACCTGTCACATGAAAACAATGCTTATAAACATATCAATTGGGATTTCATATTGAAAAAGAAAATGTGAAAAGCAAATTAGTAGAAACATGTTAAGAATACATTGGTCTACATGCATTTGAAATTCTTAAGCATGACAGTCCAAAACGAGGGGACAACTTGTCCACACAAAATTGAAGTTTGATAATATGGGAGAACTCAAGCATTACTCCACAAAGAAAACTATATCAGAACAGCAAAATCTAGCCAGTAATCAATCTTAAAGAAACTATTGCCAGCACTTTCACTCCCAAATAAAACGGATAACAAATTAGTTCAGCAGGTTGACATGCAAGATAGTATCATGGTTTTGGGTTCTATGCTGTTAATGTAGTTTATATAAGACTAAGACTCTCTCCATGTACATAACTGGTAAATAACTGGTAATCCTAAATAATACTGCTAATAGATTTCAAGTAATGCTAATCCTAAATAATATTGCTAATAGATTTCAAGTAAGAATGATAGCAATTCTTCCAAGATTAGAAGTTGACTTCTTCCATCCTCCCAAATTTTCCACCCTCAATCAAATTAAACCAGCCAAAGATTCTACAAAGGTGCAACAAGAAATGTTGCAATGTTCTTTCTATTGGGCTTTCATTTCTCCCCCAACATTAAACTACTCAGCAGTTTAAGCAAATAATTGATTTAGCACAATTTTAAACCTACGTAACGCTGGAGATGTAATCTTGTCTCTCTTCAAGTTTCTTCTAGCAGCAAAGCTTTTCATAGTAATTTGAAATGAAAATAGTAGTTTTCACAAAATTAAGTCGGTAGAGAAGCATAAAACATTATGCAAAGTACCTTAATGAAGTCATCCAGCATTAAGCAAGATTCCCTTGTGTAACCTGCCTCCTTCAAAACTTGACATAAAACTTGCTGCATGACACAGAGCAGAAATTGCAAAGTATTTATTACAACAAATCAAATCTAATGCAATAGAATCTAGAGGGTACAACAGAGAATCCAATCATGCAATGGTTCACTAATAATTGCAGAAAGTAAGAAAAGGAACTAAGCATTCCAAGGTATCATGCAAAGCAGAGGCAGAAACAAGGTCTCTAGTCGCATGAAAATATTATTGTATAGACATACACGAAATAAATTATTTTGAGAGGATTACATGTAACTAGATAGTTCTTCCCTTGTGACAGTTGATTTACGTGAAAATCTCTTACACATAAATGATTAATTATTAATTTTCAAGGAATGTGCTCCAGTTATCAATCACATTACTTACTTTCCCTCCTCATAATTTTACCCTAAGCTATAACATAAGGAATACACAATGAACCGAAGTTTTTTTTAGCGACACCTGTCTTTGCTCATCAGACATGAAAGAACCAGACAAATCTTGAAGAACTTCTAACATGTCATTGAAAGATACTTTTCCCTTACAGTCTGAGTCGTATACCTTGAAAATAACTGAGGCAATAAGATAAAATAATGTTAATGCAGCATCAAAAAATATCAGAACTTTTCATTTACAGAGTGAAAAATTACAAATATTCTCAATTAACATAAATACAAGGTAAGAAATACATGAATCTACAGGAGCTTTGGTAGTTTAGACAGCATTCATGATAATGAAAATGGCAACTCAAAATAAATGATAAGAAAAAATAAAGATGCCTATGAATACAGCACACTAGCTAACTACATAATTTCAATCATTGGCAGCCCATTGTGCTGTTTTTCACCAAGTTCATTCTTTTGACATGTATATTTCAAATTCATTTATATTGCTTATCTCCTAATTGTATGATCAAATTTTCAAACACTTGAGATGGTCCAACAATCAGACCTTACTGATAAAATTCCATTGCAAAATTGCACACGGTTGAAGAATTTTAAAATGTCAAAATACCAATGAGATTCCGAGCTAGTAATAATGCAATCATTGACTTTCTAAAGACTCTTGTAAAAGACTGCTTATTTCAGTTTCTCTTTCTGCCCTGTACCTATCTTTAATGAAAGATATAGCCTTCTCATTTCCTGGCTCTAGAAAGACAAATAAATGTCGTAAGATTCAACAATTCAAATTCCACATTCAAATCTCCATTTCATCTAAAGACAACCTAAAGGAATAATAAAAGTGGGAACTTCCACACACATTAAACAAATTTTAGAATTGCTAATATCACAGACAAAGCCCATAGTCCCTAAAGGAATAATAAAAGTGGGACCTTCCACACACATTAAGCAAATTTTAGAATTGCTAATATCACAGACAAAGCCCATAATCCCATGCGTTGCCTGCAATCCTCATGATACAAGAACTTGTACTTATTCTCCTTCTCCTCTCTTAGAACAAATTGATAAGAATGAGTTGTCTCATATCATCAAGATAACTGATACTTACGCCCTATTTTCTGTTCGATACTTGCTTTAGCGCTAAATATTGATAAGAAAGCCACAAAGTCTTTAAAGTTTAAACCATCCACCATTTTAAGTAGCCTCTGCATAAACACACAAATTTGTTCTCTCAATTTATCTTCAACGTCAATCACTCAAAATTCTACAAGGAATACAAAACTAAACTTTAAAAAGAAAATACCTGAGAGAGTGGATTCATTGCAAACTCGGGCACAGATAAGAATTCATCAGCTGAAATAAATCCTTCGGCATTGCGATCTAGCTGGCAAAATCTTTGATACAGTGATACTATTTCTTGTTGGGAGACTGAATTTGAAACCAGAAATCATGGAAATGAAAAAGTGATATGACGTAGCATGAAACAAAAGAAAGAGCAACTAAGGGAAAGATAACCTACAAAGATTATGGCAGTGACGTTGAACCTCTTCTATATCATATTGAGTAAGCATTGATGAGGCATTCCCCATTTGTACACAAATCTACAATTTGAATGGAAAAAACCATACCCATTAATTATTTACTCATAATAACCAGCATCCATCAATCAAAACAAAAAGTACACAAAACTTTGCACAAAAAATGACACCAAAATTTGAAGCAATAACTTATATTAATAATTAACCTCACACAAATAATACCACCAATCAGAAGCCAACATGCAGACTATTTAGTTCTTCCAAAAATAAAAAAAAAATGTTGAACGTGTTAGATTCCCATGCAGGAAATTAATTAAAGAAATGTAGTGAAATCCAACAGCACTAAAATCAAATTCAACAGCTTTAGAACAGCTTCTATGCCAGTTCAAAGCGGTGGAATAATAATTCAGCACAAAAGGTTGGAACCCAAAAAACAAAAAAGCAACTTTACGTCCAATTCGATGAATTTTTTTTTCTCCAGAAATGAGCAGAAAAGAGATAGAAATGGAAAAGATGGCACCTGAAACTTGTGAGAGCTGTTCTGGGGATAAATGGAGGTAGGAATTTATAAGACAAAGGGATTCACTTTGCCATTATAATTGGGAAACAGCACAAAGAACTGTAACTATCTTTTTGTGTGCGTGTGTGTGTGTTTTTTTTTCTAAGTGGGGGACGATGAAATTAATGTTGATGCTCCTCGATATCTGTCATCAAATGCTCCGCAGGTCTGATGATGGATGACGTATGTGGGACAACGTGATTGGGTAGCATGGGCCTAGAGATGGGCTATAGGGCCTACATTATAGATCCATCAGCATAACAAAATTTCTTTTTTATTTTTGTATTTTCAATCCTTAAACATTCGATTCTGTCAAGTTATAAGTTTAAAAAGGGGCTAGGCACCAATGGATTTTGGCCCACATAGTAATAGAATATAGATGATGGCCCTATTGTGTAATTTAGAGTTGAAATTTAGGAATGTTAATTGTCATAAATAAATTTATTAAATTTAATATAAATAAATTTATTTGAATCAATTTAGAAATCTACTATTTTATTTTTTTTTAAAAAAAAAGAAGATAAACAACGCTTATAATTTTATTTTAATTTATTTTTAAAAAATTTTAATTAATTCAATTTGAATGAAAAGCAAATCAAATTATTCAATATAGACTACATTTAAAAGTTAAAAACAAAGATTCTGTTTGATTCAAATTTTAAAATAAAAAAGGAAATTAAGTGGAATCAGAAAAGATACCACTGTTTTGTGGATATTTATTTCATTGGAAAATTAAAATCGATTTCTCTATGTATTTTTTATAATTTTAAAATCAATCCTAAATATACATTTTTTACATTGTTATATAATAAATATAAAATATATCATTCATTAAAATTAAGAATCAATTTTTATATTATATTTATTTTTCATTAACTTTTTAATAAAAATTAAATTTTTATTTCTTATATTATTATTTAGAGTTTTCAATTTTACATTATTAGAGTTTTAATGTAATAGTTTATTTTATATATTTTGTAATATTATATATGTCATTCGTCTAATATTTGTTAAAGTAATCAAATAATTTATGTTTGACTTGATTCTCATGAGAGAAATGAGTAATTTTCATTCAACAAAATTCAATTCTGATTTCAACATAGCAATCAAACACAAAGAATCAGGGTTACATATTTCAAAATTTGATTTCGAAGCATTTTTTTTTTTTTTTTATGAAACGAACCCAAATCTTTAAATTTTTAGCTATTAGCTTATAATAAAATAATATAAATATTTATGCGTGTGTGAAAAATATCTATATTTATATTAAGGGTTTAATTACAAATTAGTGATAGGATTTGTGATTTAATTTTTAATTTTGAGATAATTAGAGAAATTTGATTTGATGAATTTAGAGTAGAATTCTTTTTTTTGGTCATAGTACAATAGGGGAGAGAGATTTGAGCCAAAAACTGGTATATCCTTAATAAGAATAGAGTTCGTGAATAAGAAAGAACTTTTTAAGCCTTGAACCTTTTATTTTATTTTACACTTATCCCAGATATGATTGCATAGCTGTAGATAAATAGATAATAAATCATCACTATCTATTATAAATATCTATATTCTTTCATACAACAGAGGCTTCTTTACTCATTTCCGAATGAACTTCCTCTCTCTAAACTCATTGACTAAAAAATCACACTCACTACTACTAAATAATCAAACATGAAACCAAAGACATATCAAATTGATACGGTGCATTATGCATAGATTTTTCATATTTATTGATAATTTTATGCAATAATTATATCTTCACTGAATAATCAAACACCTCAAGAATTAAAATTGTAATAGCTAAACATGTCCAGCCAATTATGTGCACTCTCCTCTTAAAGATTGATTGGACCAGTGAACAAGCAAACCCAGTAGCTGAGCACTGCAAGGCTAGTGCTAGTGTAAATTATTGAATTTATGATCTCAAACAGCAATCTCATGCCATAATGTCTTCTAGTTTAGTGTAAATGATGCAGCATTCTTATGATGCAATTTTAAGACTCTGGGCAAAGAAAAAGTTAAATGGGACCACTCTGCATCCTTGTGAAATATAAAAGCAAAGGCCAAAAGATGATAAGAAGCCTAGTCATATTATTCGTATGGTCTTTGTCAATCACACTATCCTTTCCTCCACTTCTATCTTCCCTCATTGGCTCAACAAGATATCTGCAATCTCCCAGTTTGTGCTCACACAAAAGCCAAATAAGGTAGCCTTTGTACATACAACAATCTACATATACTTAATTATTTTTATTTTATTTATAATTTAATTATTTAAATTATTATAATTATAATACACATCAATTTATACATATTTTATTATTTGTAATTTACTAGTTCAAATTGCTACTTATCTTGAATTTTAATTTAATATTTATTTTATTTATATGAGAAACAGTTCAATAAGTATTTTAGATTACTAACAATCCAAATTATATGATATGTAGATTTAATTTCAAAATTAATTGCAAAATTTTGAAATTTATTTCATATTACTAGATCATTTAAAGATATTTGATTTAACAGACTCAAATCGAAACTTGTTAAAAGAATCTCGCCTCTTTTTAACCTTTCTTAATGAATTTAAATGTTAATCATGTACTATTTATATAGTATATGTTTTTTTTATATTTACTTTCTACCATATTATATTCATATCTTAACTTATTTAATTATTCTTACAATATGCTACAATTATAAATAGTCATTCAATTCTAACTTATTTAATTATTCTTACAATATGCTACAATTATAAATTAGTCATTCAATTCATTTTATTTAGGATTTAAACTCATTTCTCATTTTCTTCCATATAGATTTCATTTTTTAATTTCTTATTTTTCTCTTTTTTTCTTTTCTGATACTTCACGTTTTTCTTGCTCAATGGATGCATCATCATTATACATTTTGAGTTTTTTTTTTTCAACTGTCATCCGACCTTCAAGTCTATTAAAATTATCCACTCTTGTCTCGTCATTAACATCTCAAAAACCCGAGCGAATACAACCTTCAACTACCAATGAGTTTATCAACAGTGCTACCGTTAATGCAAGAAAGTATGTGAGCCACCTGTTTAACTAATAACAAATTGAGAGACAAATAATTCATATCTTTTATGTGGATCAGCATATAATTAAATTAATTTCCATAAGCAAAAAGGAGTAGAAAATCCGTTAATGGTAATGAAAAGTAGAATAAAGAAAATTTTATCCTTCTCATGGCTCAAGTCTTAATAACTTGATTTAACTAATAAAACACTCACAAGAAACAATATACAAAAGTTCTAAGGAAAGATGCATTTTCTAAATTTACTAGAAAATAGACAGAGAAAGAATCCATATGCTATCATATACTCATCACTAGTCAACCAATTTTGGCTTATTTTGACATAAGCAGAAGATGGCTACATATGCACCCACCATATACTTATCACCAGTCTGGTTGAATTAGCAAACAACCTTCTTTAGATCCTGAATCCCTGTGCCTTATCGTCAAACATGGCCAGTGCTTCCCTTCTTCCTGCTGAAGTTTTGCTATCAAAACGGGTCCAGGAGATGGTCCTCAATGGTGAAGAACCACAACCACCTTATATATGCAGAGATGAATGCCCAGATGAAGATGTTTCTGTGCCACCATCTCTGCTTCCTACGGTAGACCTCAGCCTCCTCTCCTGTGTGGAACCATCCACTGCACAAGAAGAACTGCATAAACTTAAATCAGCCCTTTGTTCATGGGGTTGCTTTCAGGTAAACTGCTTTGTTGTAATTGTATGGTTAGTGCCAGATATATGTGTGCCCTATTACCTTGATAAATGAGTAGATTCTTCTAAGTAGTCTAACAGATTCCTAGTTTTAGGCAATAGGCCATGGGATTCCAAAATCTTTGCTGGACAAGGTTCGACAAGTAGCAAGAGAATTCTTCCAACAGCCTATGGAAGAGAAGAAAAAGCTTGCTAAAGGAGTTGAAGAGTTTGAAGGGTATGGAGCTGACCCAGTCCCTGCAGAAGGTCAGTCACTTGACTGGTCTGATCGTTTATTTCTTGATGTATACCCAGAAGATCGGAGAAAGACCAAATTTTGGCCAGAAAATCCAAAATCTTTCAGGTGGCTCACCTAACTCTTCTGAGTGATTATTTCTGATTAGGGTAGATGTCATGGAATTTAGATAAACATCAGTAACATTTTCAAAACTATCTGCATAGCTCAGAATCATAAAAGTTTTAACACCACTATCTCAAAGCAAACATATCTGAAACACATGCTCTATAGCGATTATCCTACCATCAACAAAAACAGCAAAGAGACTAGAGCAATACTTCTTTCAGCTACAAACTAGTGAAAGAATCTCACTACAGGAAAATAACCATGAAACAGCTTGATAAGAAGTTTGGACAATGAGACATACTACTGTAGAAATTCTCATTTCGATTTCAACGAGGTTTACAGAGTTTCAGTTTAAGACTCGATTCTCTTTTCTTTTACAATATCAACTGTCTGCAATATATTTTCTCATTCAAGTGTCTTGTAAAATTTTTAATATGCATGTGTTTTGCTCAAAATACGCAGAGAAGTATTAGAAGACTATACTATAAACATGAGAATGTTAACAGAGATCATTTCAAAAGCCATGGCAAATTCTTTAAATTTAGAGGAAAACTGCTTCCTGGATCAGTTTGGCGAACAAGCACTCCTACAAGCAAGGTTTAACTACTACTCATGTTGCCAGAGACCGGATCTTGTTCTTGGCCTAAAAGCCCATGCAGATGGATCAGGATACACTGTTATCTTGCAGGATGATGTTGAAGGCCTGCAAGTCCTAAAAGACAATAACTGGGTTACGGTACCAATAATTTCAGATGCACTCCTAATTCTAATGGGTGATCAAATGGAGGTAGGTATAATTGAGTTGATATGTTGCATAATATGAAATGCACGTCCATATATTTTCAAACACAACAACCTGGCACCTGGAGTGGAAAATTTTCAATTCAAAAATGTGATTGCCTGAGCAACGTTCATAGTCTCCAAAGCTGTGAGATTGTGAATTCAAACCCTAGTGGGAGCCTAATTAAACACCAAAAAGAAAAAATGTACACCTACATCTTATAATTGCTTTACTATATGATTGGCAGATAATGACAAATGGAATGTTCAAGAGCCCAGTGCACAGAGTTCTGACAAACTCAGAAAGGGAGAGGATTTCTGTGGCTGTCTTCTACACACCTGAACCTAATAAAGAGATTGGACCAGAAGAAGGATTGATCACTGAGGAAACACCAAGAACATTCAAGAAGATGAAAAATTATGCTGATGTTCACTGGGAATACTACCAGCAGGGAAAGAGAGCACTCCATGTTGCTAGTGTTTAGAGCTGTGCGCTCCAAAGCATGAAAAGAAAACACCCCTTGTAGCAAGAGTTTGAGATGTACTATTGTAGTTTCTTGAACTGTTTGTCCCTAGTGTAGGACCAAGAGTTTCAGACATCCTAAAGCCACTGTTCACTATTGTAGAGTGTTTGAGTTCATGCTACTATAGAATTCTAGTTATTTTTTAGGTTTAATTAAGCTACGCTGCATTTAGAATAAATCAAGTTTGTAATAGAATTTGAAGTTCAATAATATCTTATTCAAGTAAACCTCATTCTAGTAGGATTTTGGCCTAAATTAGGGCTGTAACGTTCTGTTTAAAGACAGACAGATTTCAAAATAACAAAATGGTATTAGATTTACTAGTGTCACTGAAAGATTCAGCCTTCAGTTGAATTCCAACCTGTTTGTCTTCTATTTCAATATTCCTGTGTTATTCTACAACCAACTTAGGGAAGTTTCTCTGCTATCTTAGCACCTCTCTATGGTTGCTAAAGATAGTATCTGTTTGAAAAAAAAAATTCCGAATGCCTCTATTTCATCCATCATTTCGGTGCATAAGAACTAATTCATATCACTGCCATAAAAAGCAAATAAAGGGCACTGATGCATTCAAAAGATAGCTATGTCCACCAACAGCCTTAACCAACATCCTAAACTTAAGCCACATCATCACAGGGTAAATGATTTCATTCAGCTTTGCCCTCCTTATCCCCAATCAGGACCTTAACACAGACTGACACCAAATCTCCCATGTCACACAAATTCTTTCATCTTTTATTGAAGACTGACTAAGAAATGCTAATGAACTCTTTGATAGCCAAATATTATCTATCCAACTCCCAGAGACAAGTTTCTCCAATGCAAGATACATCCACAAGAAGTAGAGGGTATAAGTCAGTTCGATTAAGTTTTGGAACCAAATTATATAATTTTAAGAACCGAAGTTGAAGAACTGAACAAGCGGTTCGAATTTAACTGATTTTTCAAAAAAAATACTTTTAAATTTTTTAATATAAATTATATTGCTTTAATTATTTATATGCATAATATATATCGTACATTAATTATTTATGTTAATATATACCAGATTTTATACATATATACATAAGCATAAACTTAAATTCATATAATTTATTTAATTATCCAAAACTAACATGTTCGGTTTGGTTTATCTAGTTTTTCTATCAGCAAAACCAAACCAAACCGAACAAAATAAAAAATCATAGAAATCAAAACAGAACTGAATTAGGAAATCAGTTGAATCGAACCAATCTAGTCAGTTCAGCTCATTTTCCTAAAAAAGGAACTGTTTGCCCACCCCTGACTAGAAGTTCAATAAGTTGCATTTTCACATAATGAATCCATGTTGATCAGAAAAACAAAGCATGTACAAGATATATCTTAGGCTGGGATGTAACAAAATTTAAGGAATGATGCACTAGTAACTTTCTTTTTCCCCATAACAATCTTCCTCTTGGCCAAGAAGACTCCAACAGCATTTTGGTATGAACATAAAGGTTACTACTGGAAAAGGGCATAAGGAATAATCATGAAAGTCACATTGCTCACATCTAAATTAGTTCCAAATATCGAGGAAAATGTTTATCCCGAAATAGTTGTCAGAAACATGACAAACTAAGGCTCCGCTATGTAACATTCAGACAACACAGACATAGAATCCAAAAACATTTAAAAAAGAACAAGCAAAACTTAAAGAGTATTTCCACCCTCAGAATTTTGAACCTAATGTGATTAGAGAACCATCAGCAGCATAATTAATACAAAAAGGACTGGAAATGATGCACCTTTGCCGGAAACAAATGTTCAATAAGCTTTTTAAAGTCCTTTTTGCTTGCCTCCTCCCCACTATTCATTTCATATCCTAATTACTTATGCTGGGATTTGGGATTGTTACTGCAAATCTCCTTGCATGTCCATTCCACCTGTTAATATGCAAAAGCATTTACCACTGGGGACGTAAATAAAAAACCAAATGGACCAATGCTAATGGACTGAAATATCGAGATATTGTTCGATATTTCGCTAGAAATATAGAATTTTGGAGAGTACGAAAATTTAAAATTACTGATATATCTTTTTAACATTATTTTTCCTGATATATTGAAATATCATGACATATCAATAATATGAACAAAAAATTATCTATATCCTACAAATTTATTAATAAAACTACAAATTACCAAGAAATTTCCCCAAAAAAATGAATAAGTCTAAAAATCAAAAATAAAAATAATTTGATATGACTCATTAATTTTCTACTATATAATTTTTTTGATAAGATTGTTTTAATATGTTTTTCATAAATACAATAATAAATTACAAAATACGAAATATTGAATAAATTTTAAAATAGTAAAATTAAGACTTAAAAACAACTCAAAATATTTATATTATTAACACAAGGTTATATTTTTGGCATTGATAATTAAATGCTGAAAATAGCATTTCATTATTTGTTTCTTAAAATAAGCTGATTTTTTTTAATGTAATGAAATACATTATAAATTTTAGATCCTATATTTTTTATTAATTTATTTTAGAGAATATATATATATATATATATATATATATATAGACACACACACACATATAAATAATTAGCTCTCCAATTTTAGTTTAAGCAATTCTCTTTTAATTTATTAAATAAGTTATTATTTACAATATTTATTTATAATAAAACAATAAAAGAAACACAAATACATAAAAGTTTTTAAAATTTGATATATTTAAAATCACTAAAAATTTCTTTTATTTTTTCAATAATTCCATAGACATTTCGAAATATCCATATTTTATCTCTCAATTTCCATATATATATATATATATATATGTGTGTGTGTGTGTGTGTGTGTGTGTCGAAATCGAAATTAAAGACCTTGACTACTACTATCAATTTTTCTTACAAATAGAAAATAAACCATGCAATTGAAATCTATAAATTAATTCATTACATCGACAAAGTAGACCATCATACAGTTTCATGCCATTAAAACAGGACAAATTTAAGTCAGAGTAGGAGTCAAAGTACTTGAATCAGGCGATTGAATCCATGGGTTTAAACATTAAGCAAGGCAAAAGCATTTACAATTTAGCATTACCAGATTAAGAAGGATATGAACCAGAATTTACGAACAGTAACATTTCAACATAATACCAAATTCGGGAACTTCAAATCCTAGGCATGTGAGAAGTTCTCTTACACCAGTGCTAAAAAATTAGAAGCAGTATTATCACAAGGTCAAAGAAACCAAAAACGCATCAACAATAAGCTTAAATGAAGCATTTAATCCAAGTGAACCTATCCTGGATCCAACTAAAGAATTCAATCTAACTGAATAACTAATGCAACTGAAATATGAACATGATCAATATAGCACCTCAAAGATAATTTTACTAGCATAGTTAAAGCATTTGAGTGGCATTTTGCGGTGTCATATTCTTTCTATGCTTCATTCTCTTTATTTCTCAAATAAACCATTCTATAGCTTACATCTCAATCATCAATAAGAACTATATTATAGGTTTAATGCCCAGTTCATAGCATTTACAACCACCATCAATGACAGATGTGCATCCTATCAATACATGTCCAATACCATTTACTATTTATACAAAAAAAAAAATTCTAAATAAATTGTTCCAAAAGATTATGAACCTCTATGTATCATCATCCTTGTGACAACATAATTCAATCAGTTAACATTTTGAGACACTTAAATACTGAGTATTCATTTCACTCACTGCATGTGTAAAATTCTCAAGCTCAAGAAAAACTGTTGCAAGGCAAAAATCATCAATTAAGCAATCTAATAATTCCGCTGCCATTTCACTAAACTATTTGGCTGCTACAACCAACTTAACCAACCAAAGAAAAGCAGAAAAACAAGGGACTCAATAGATTCCTAAACTGGTTTATCAGAAATAAATAGAGATTCCCATACCACAAAACAGTCTGCTCATGTTCAAGATCTTTCTTGTTCCACAATGTCCGTAGGAGGTTCCACAGGAGCACCATTATGAAGCAACTTCTGCACCCTAGGACGTTCCTCTAATCCCTCTGCATTCCCAAACAACTCTCTCCTACAAACTTGATGCAACTTCCCAAACAACTCCTTTTTAATCGCCTCAAACGCCATATCCAACCCCTCCAACTGCTCCATAGCATTCTGATTATACATAAACAACCCATAATACAACTCAAAACTATCCCCAGCTGTATTCTCCACTAAATCCAACAATGTCTCGTACCCTTTGGTATTAATTGGAGAAGATTCCAATCCAAACTTCTCCAACACCCGCCCCATAGTATGAGTCACAAACTGTGACCCTGCCGCGTACCTATCATGCTCAGCACAGCTCATTTCCACCATCCTACATCCTTCCCTAGCAAAAACATCAAGAAATTTCTCACACCTACTTATTCTATCCTCCTCGTTCCCGATCCTGACTTTATCATACACAAAAGGCAAACCAGCCCACGAAAGTTTCCCACTTTCAGGCCCAAACATTGGATGGGTACACAAAATATCAAACTCCACAGGCAAATACTTCAACAAAACATCCTTAGCAAACTCTTTCACCGAAAGCACGTCAACAAAAAGAGTATTCCTTTTCAATCTTTGAAAAGGAAACGACTTCAGCACTTTTTCGGTTGAAAGAATTGAAGTGCACAACAGCACCACTTCTGGGTGGCTTTCGCAGAGATCATGTGGATTTATATAGAATGTAACGCCAAGCTTCTTGGCGGCGTTGGTATAATCGGTGCGGGAATACGCAAGGACGGTGTGGCCTTGCCGACAGAGGGTTTTGGCGAGGAATTGGCCGAAGTTCCCGAAGCCGATGATCGCGATCTTGAGGGATTGGGATTTGAGGTGTTGGGAATGGAGGTGGGTTTCGTAGTCGTAGGGCTGAGAGGCGTCGACGGAGCGGATGCGGAGAGGGAGAAGGAGTGGGAGGAGGCGGAGAGAGTTGAATTTGGAGGGAGTGGAAGGGAGTGGAAGGGAAATGAAGTGGAAGGAAGAGGAAAGAGGAAATGGAGGGAAAGAGGGAGTCGGGGATTTAGTGGAAGGGAAGTGATGGAGCATTGTTAGTTTGTTGTTGAGGGACGAAGTAGAGGGGTTGAGCATAGAGCGGTGGAGAGCCTCCAGTCTTGTTTTTTAGCGAAGGGTTCTGTAGACGAAGCTCAACGACTGAATTCTCCCTTGAAATGAACAGGTGTGGAAACATTTGCCCTGTATTAGTCAAATCGATGCCGCAACGTATTTGATTCAGTTTTAATTTAAATTTTATTTTATTTAAATTTATTCATAAATAAACTTGTATGTTTAATATATTATGCATATTTTATAATAATAAAAAATTATATCTTTAAAATGTATTTAAAATTTTTATTAAATTTAAAAAATTATTTTAATTTTTCTTAATTTAAAAGAATTTAATAAAATAAATTTCTATTTTTATTAAATACACAAATTATGAATTTATAAATAAATTTCATACAAATTATAAAATTTATTTATACCAAACACATTTCACACTTTTTTCCATAATAATAAAAAAACATGAATAGTCAATACAGTTTTAAGTTCAAATTGGTTGAAAAATAATAAAAAGATAGAATTTTAGTGCTATATTGAAATAAATAAAAGATATAAAAAAAAATAAGTAAGACTTTATAAATAAATTTAAAGAGAAATAATATGTATTTTCACCAATTATTTGGGATCAATTGAGATTAAATAAAATATTTTTTATCAGAAGATTAAATGATTAAAAAAAAATATTTAGAATCTCTTATTGAGAGTAATGTGCGTTTTGTGTTCATAAAAGAAAAATTAGGACAAAAAATAAAACTTATAATTAAGTATATATGCACAAATACTCATATTTAGTCACACTTGGAAAATTTGTATCTATATTAAAGTAGTTTCTGATTTTGTCTGTAGCTAAAAAAATGTGAATCATTTGGTAATCATTGTAGTAGTTGTTGCGTTCACGTATTAAATTAGCATTAAGCATTATTTTTTAAAATATTTCATATTACTCCAAAGATTAAATTCTTCCTTTGGCAGTGTGCATCGAATTTCTTAACAGTGTTGGATAATCTTTTTTCAAAAAGGAGGAGCCTCGCCAATTTAAGCCCCATATGCCAAGAAGCTGAGCCAGAATCTGTGTTACACATGTTCGTTAGTGGTGGACACGGCCGAGCAACATGGTTCACTTCCTCTTTGGTTTTCATTTCAATTTCTCGTTCTTTGTTTCTTTCAGATATTGGTGGTCGTTGATTCAATCCTTGCCAGAGACGGCTGATCTAATGTCACATGCAACGTGGGCAATTTGATGACACGGAATCAAAAAGTATTCGCTCACCAGATCATTGATCCGACCCAAACGTGGGTCCAGGTGGTGATATACTGGAACAAGTTCCAATCAAGCAGCTCTGTAGATGTTCATTCCACTCTGGAGCCCAATGCTTTTATAGACCTTCCTCCTGTTCGTTGGCAAAAATCAAACCCGGGAGTGTTGAAATTTAACTTTGATGCGTCATGCAAAGGGACCACAGGTCAGAGATTCTTCAGGTGCTTTGAATCATGGCAATATCAGAGTGTTCTATTGCTCTTCACCTTTAATAGCAGAGGCCAATGCTCTAAGGTACGCACTCAGATTCGTAAATTTTCTACATATCTTAAAAATTGTTTGTGAATCTGACTCCTCTGTGGTGACAAATTGTGTCAATAACCACACTAAGAAAGTCTCCTAGGAGATAAAGCCTGTTGTTGATGACGGTCAAGGAGTTAGCCTTATCATTTGAACAGGGCTAATTCAACAAGATCTCCAGGAATTGCAATGCAGTAGTTGATTGGGTGTCAAAGCATGATAATCATGTGTTTAACCCAACCTGGCAAGGTAATATTCCTAGAGATCTTGAATAATTATTGGCTGATAATGTTTTTGATCCTCCTTGATTAACGATATTCATTGTCATTTCTGTTTCAAAAAAAAAATATTTCATATTACATTTTATTATTTTATTTTGATATATTAATCAAATAAAAAATTAAGCATGAATTAAAAAAATTTATTTAATATTTCACGTTTATATTTATACTTATGAATTTGAATGTTATAATTATTCTATGAATTACTTAAAATATTTAATAATTATTTTATAAATTATGAATAATTTATGTATTAAATTAATTTATAGATAGAGTAATTTTATTGTTAATAGATTTTAATAAAAATAATAGATTCAAAGCACAAGAAAATTTTAAATAACCTGCAAATGACGGAAAAAAGTCTTAATCAAAGCTTTTGAAAGAAGAATCACTCGCGAAAGTTCATTTTTATTGATGTTTGACAAATTTTTAAATACTCTAAGTACAATTATTCAAATAAATATGATATTCACTTTTAACAATTTCAAATAATTATGAACGCAACATAATACACTACATTTATATGTTCCAAAAATATTTAATAATAACCTATTCAGTGATTATTAGATTTTTGTACCCAACTGAGAGTTTAGCGTTGCAACATCATTTGATTCACAAATTTATAATCTTTAATATTAATTTTAATCCTAGACTTAGTTAAGCTATAGAATTGTTTATTTTAAATATTATTTAATATAAATATTTTAATTCATAGTATTAATTATTTTTATTTACATAATCCTTTATATGGTAGGATTGTTTAACTAATGAGATAAATTATTGAAATAATCAAACTATTTAATTACCTTTGCCCCCATATATAAAATCTATATATTTCCTAATTTCTTCTTTTTTTTTTTTCTCAAAAATTTCTAACATGCACTATTTTTCACTTGAATTACTATTTTTACTCTCAAATATTAATTAATTTTTATATTATCATCCTTTTGTGTTAATTAATATTACATGATTTATTTAAATTATAAGTAAAAAATTGTAACAAAGTTAAATTAAATAAAATAATAATAAAGTTGCCTCAAAAAGACAATTTTTCTTTATAGCCAATTGTTTGTTTTTCTCCTCATTCATTCTTTATTTTTCATGTGAGAGGAATGCTTCTTTTTTTTTTAGGGTGAATAACAAAATAAATATAATTAATTAAAAAATAAATTAATGAAAAAAATGCGATTATTTTAGGTGATGATGCATTTCATATGAGATGTTTTGCTCACAACTCCTAATTCATTATGAAGGATGAATTTGACATAAGTCAAGAGTCAACTAAGAGGATTAGGGTTGTTAAATACCTTAAGAACAATCCAAAAAGAATGGAGTTATTTAAGAAAATATGTGAATTGTTAAAATTTAATTTAAGTCTAGTTTGCAGCTTGATTGCCTACCTAGATGAAACTCCACCTTTTTTTTATGTTGGAACTGCATTGCTTTATCAGAAAACTTTCGATAGGCTTGAAAACTTAGACAATAGATTTGTTGAAATAAAATTGTCTTGATTGATAGGATAATCAAATGAGAGCTAAATTTGACAAATATGGGAGGTCACTTGATAAAATAAATATGCTATTATTTATTGTTGTAATTTTAGATCTAAAGTGCAAATTGTAATATTTAAAAGTTAAATTTGCATCATATTTTGAACAAAGTGAGGTAGAACAATTTATGGTAAAAAGTGTTAAAGTCTTTAAACTCTTTGATTCAAAGAGTGGTTGATGATGACCAGTCAGTTTTTTGGAAGGAGTCATTGATGATACTAGCGCTGTTGGCGCAAATACAAATCAGTTTGTTGAAAAAAAAGATGAGTTATAATTATAAAGTAGAAATGAGAATTGAAAAAAAAAATTGATGAATACTTTCTAAAAGCAAAGAAAGATAACATTGAATCCTCGTAATCTAAGCTTGACAAATACTTGATAAAAGTTCCATAGAAGTTTACATTGGAATTTAACACGTGTGCACAGTGGAAGGGGAATGCAATAAGATATCCATAGCTATCAAAGTTATTAGAGATATGTTAGGCAAACGGACAAATACAGTTGCTTCAAAAAATATCTTCATCACAAGAGGTAAAACTTAGCAGTTCCTTATTAACAATTACAGCTGAAGTACTTATTTATTTCCAAGAATGATTTAGGAAATTCAATAAGTCTTATCAATATTGAACAATCACATGAAGAATTTGAGAAATTAGAATCTAATATATTTAAAATGTATGTATTTTTCCTATTTTTATTTTTTATATTATTGTTAGGTATATGTTATTCAATAACACATATAACACAAGATTCTGGAGTGGAGTTAAAAAATGGATGTAAATTGCTAATGCTGAATTAGTTTTTTATTGAATCATGAAAATTAAATTAAATTTTTCTTGTTTTGCTTTCATAAATGATGTAGGAGTTGAGTTTTATTTTAATCCTATCATAATCATTACAATTTATGTTATTAATATTGTGATAATTATGTTGTAGTTTTATTGGAACTCTTCTCCTGCGTACAAAAAGAGGAAGATGTCTAAATTAGAAGATGTTTTATTAAGAATAATTTTTGATCAAGTATAATGATGCAATATTAAAAATAATTCTCTATTTTATTTTCTTATGTTTTAGGGATTAATTTTTTTATTAAGGATAATGTTTAACCTGTTCTTGAAAACAATTTCTATCGAATTCTATATATTATTGATTAATTTGATGACATTACATTTGTAAATATTTCAACATGTAAACTAGTTGTGCAGTTAGGACCGAAATGAGAAAAAAAACACTGAAATCCCAAACTGCACTGGAAAGAACTAAACTAGTGATTTGTTTTATTGAATGATTTGCTAAGTTTATATGAAAATTTATAACATATGGTTTGACTTGTTGAAAAGTTATGAAAAGATCATAAATTTCCATTGTTATGTCCATAGGTAAATAATTTTATAAAAAGGAAATGGTAGTTCCAACTACAGTGGCGATTATCTAGCTTCCAACACAACGTTTGGCTATTTGTGCTATAATTTTAACAAAAATAATATGGAGATCAATTTGATCCGCATTTAACGCAGATCAATAGTATACAAGGTCAAATGAATAAGCAATAATTTGCATTCAAATGGATAAGCAAAAGATACCCAAACCTCACCGTATATAAAAAAAATGAAAATTAAAAAAAGTTTGCATTCAAATGCATAGCCAACAAAAATTGAGAATAAGTAAAATTTTCGCGACAGCATGAAGCGGAAAAGCAAACCACCCCAATGAATGGAAATCCGAAATGCCATCACGGCCCTAACAATACAAAATTTAAAAGTTTGTCTCAAAACGACAAGGTACAGAGTAAAGTTAACAATTCTCAGCTCTCCCTCAAACATGAGTTTAACATTTTGCTTTCCAATGACCTTTTTTGTTTTTTCCATCTTTTTGACCATCTTT
>CATIWR010113607.1:0-10411 GCA_949677035.1 Omphalea diandra
ATGGAAACTTGATTGTTGGAGTAAAATATTTTTGCCTTAATATCATGTTTTAGTTAAATGTTCACAAAATGAAGGCTAGGCTCAACCATGATATTTATTGATTCTTCTGCTCTTTATTTTTCTTATTGGCATTTAGTATCATAGTAAATTAAATTTTGGTTGGCAGTATGAGAGAACATGACAGGGCAACAATACATGAGGCAATGGAGCAGCAGACTATAAGTGTTGCCAAGGTTGCTAGTCTATTTACAAGTTCTTTCTTGAATGACTTGAGTATGATATAGAAAGTTATTGAATTCTTTCCAGCATGTTATGTCACATATTCAGGTCATGGCATTAAGCATTTAAATGTCGAACCTCACTATAATACCTTTCCAGTGATCCTGATGAGCTTTCTGAGACAATCAACTATAAGAATACGAATCTGTATGGCCAATCCATGTATAATCTTAGGCAGTTAATATCTGGGTGAAATGAGTGTTTCCAGCTTTGAATTACGCATAATTTGATTTACAATATTCTGAATATTAAATTTGTGAATGGTTTCAGTTGGCTTTCTTTTTGGGTTTCCAAAATACTATTGTGCGTCCTTTATGTGTATGTCTCTCATTTTTTGTCTTAGAGAATTATGATTGCAATATGCTCTGGGAACTGAGGGTGTGCTCAAGTGATATATCATTCATCTTTTAGATACAGGAACCATTAATCATCATGCAAACATGAAACCTAATGGAACTGGTGCAAATGCACCAAATAAAAGGAGGAAGTAAAAATGGGGAAAGATGGAATAAGTTACGGAAGATAACAGAATGTTGTTTCATTTAAGATGGCTCCAATACTTTTTTCTTTAACCTATATCATATATACTCATTCGGAATTATAAAAATTCTCAAGCACTTAAAGAAATAAATGTATTTTAAAAATGAATATAAAAATGGTTATATATAATTGCATTTATTCTTGCATATCCAATTTCTTCACATGTCAATCTTGTTAGTTAGCATGACCAATTGAGCTTGGGCTAAACAACATTATTGAAACCATTTGATTTTCTTTTTTTCGCAGGCTGGTCTTGTAACAACTCTCAGTACTAGGGCAATTGTCTTTGGTGCAACAAATCCCAAAGGACAGTGATCCTGATCAAAGTATCTCTTTGATGTGGTGAAATCTTTAGTTTGTTTAAGCAATATTATAATTGCTAAGATATGCAATTTACAGTTTATCTGTTTAAGTGTGTGCTCTAGTCTTCTTTCTTGCTCTAATGGAATGGGAGGTTGTTCACAAATCCAAATTCTTCCCACTCATTGTTTCTGTTTTTCTTTTCCTTTTCTTTTGAAAGCCTCAGTTGATTGTCTTTTTTTTTATAAAAAAAAAAACTCATTTGCATGTATGCATACATGCACAAATAATTCTGTTGTCGTTTCTTAACCAAATCCAGCCCTATCTTTGAATACTGCACTCTTGGGGCTGTTACAAAGTAGATTTGATATAGTTCTTGTTCTTTTGGATACAAAGAATCCTGAATGGGATGCAGTTGTCATCTCACATTCTTGCTGAGGTAATTTGCCACCAATATGGTGTCCCGTTGTTTCATTTCCCTGTTTTGTTCCCTGTGCTGGATTCCCTTCTGTATCATAACTTATAAAGCAGTTGCATGTCTAAAACCTGACTGTTTTGTGAAATCTGTTTTCAGGAAGAATCAGACAAAGGCAATGACGAGGATGATTCAGCTAACATATGGTCGTTAGCCATGCTTCATAGGTAAATTGTACTTGTGCTGAATGAATGTCTGGTTTTTGCTAAGTGACGGACTTGTAAAGAGGGTTTTGAAAGGTTTGCAAGCAAACAAATAACCTGGAATGAGCCTTTTGTTAGTTTTACTTTTTCACAATTCTACTACTGCCAAATTTATTTTTGTGTGTGGAAATAGATGTTACCAGAAAGTCATGTTTCAAAGTCCTCGTAGTGTGTATCTCAATCCATGAGACTTGGGAATTATGCTGGAAAGTTTGATACGCCTAGCTCAAAATATTCATTGATTACTTTATGTAATATGTAATTCCATGGGAATTTGACATAATTGTTGTTGCAGCACATGCAAGACTGATGTTCAGAAACGAGGTCACCAGATTAGATGCCATTATGGCAATTTTATGCATCGAATCATCCATGACTACGTCAGCCACTGTGGACAGCATTGGGAATGCCCTGCACTCCAATTTTAAGGACAATCCTGACCAGGAATGTATCCTTACCTAGTTGTTCATACATGCATAACCATACACATAGATGCATGCAAGAACTGTTGTTATAACATTGAATGGCATCCATCAAATGTGCATGCTTGTGTATATACAAAATGTATGATTCAGGTTGGTTTACTGAGCATGATTGGACTTGAATTTGTTATGTTATTATCATTGTTCCAGCAAGATTTTTGTTATCGTGATCAGGTAGTTCTGTTTCTTTGGTGACGTTTGGCCATCTTTGCCAAAATGAATCTCTCTCTTTTGTGTCAATGATATCTTGTAGAATATTTATCTTCTATAATTAAGGGATCATGACAACTATAATTGTATTATTCTCATGCTGTAATTGGGGCATAATAGCAATAATTAAGGGATAATATTGTTATTATAAATAGGGAATAATCAATGTTGTAATTGTGAGATTTGGTTGACTTTTAAGGGACAATTTTACTGTTGTAAATAAGGAGAAATTAGTGTTGAAATTGTGAAATTTGATTGACCGTATTTAATCTATATATAGAAGGGAGAGCTCATAGTTTTTAGGGCATCCAATTATTCATCCAAAATTTGTGTTTGTCTCTTTCTTTGTTATGCTATCAGAGCCACTCTTTTGATGAAATTGTGAGTTTTTTTCTTGGTTGGTTCTTGGAAATGAGTGGTAGCTTCTTAGTTTTCACCTTTGAGCTATTTTTTTTGGCAATTTCTTTCAGAATTTCAGTCATGGAGAAAGTAGAAATAGTTTGTGTCAAGTTTTATAATAAGAATTATCTTACTTGAAAATTTTAATTTTAGATTTATATTCAAGGGAAGGAACTAGGGACACATTGATGAAACCAACTCTAGGCTATTGATCCCACCAAAGCTGTTGATTGGGATATCAAAGATGCTCGAATCAAGAGCTGGTTATTGCAGACTATGGAACTGGCTATTGCTGTCAATTTGCGACCGTACAAGATAGTCAAAGCTATGTGAGATTATCTCAAGAAAGTTTATGATCAGAAAAGTCCGGCCAAGTGTTTTCAATTGGGGTACGACATTTCAATTTACACTCAAAAAATCTGTCGATTCAGGAGTATTACACTGGGTTTATCACATTATGGATACAATACATAGATATTGCATATACTTATATTCCTGCTAACTCTTTAGAAGATGTTCAAACTCTTTATCAGGCTAGTCAAAGGGATCAATTCTTGATGAAACTTCGATCTGAGTTTAAACCTGTGTGTTCAAATTTACTGCACCAGATTCCTCCTCCATCTTTGGATGACTGTTTGAATGAACTTCTTAGTGAGAAGCAACGTTTTTTACTCAATCCACTTTGGAACAAAAAGGAAGTTTCTCTAATGTTCTTAATATTGCCTATGTTGCTCAAGGTAAACAACGTGTTTGCGATCTATGCAATACTCAATGTTATAGTTGTAAAGCATTCGGTCACATTGTCAATCAATGTCCTCAAAAATTTTGTAACTATTGTAAAGTTAAAGGACATATCTCAAAATGTCGGAAACGTCCCCAGAGTCGCAATCCTCATGCCTTTCTCACTTCTCCTACCAATATTATGAATGATCCTTCTGTTGTGGTTGCTGCCTCTTTCTCTCAGCCAGCAGTGCCCTCTCTTACTCAAAAGCATGTTCAAAAGATGATTGTATCGGCTCTTTCTGCCCTTGGCCTTACTAGTAAAAATAGCACACTTTTTAAATTATGGCTTTTTGACTCGACAGCTTCAAACCATATGACTCTTTTATCTGATATTCTTATTAATGTTAAAAAATATGATGGTGACTTACAAATTGAGACTGCCAATGTGAATCATCTTTCCATCACTTCTATTGGTAATATTTCTTCCTCTCTATCCCTGCAAAATGTTTTTGTTTCTCTTGCCTTATCTACTCATCTTCTTTCTATTGGACAAACAGTAGAAAATAATTGCCAAGTTATTTTTTCTCCTTCTGGTTGTGTTGTGCAGGAGCTGGTGTCAGGGAAGACATGAAGTTTTGTCACTTTCATTGATGATCACAGTCGTTTTGTTTGGATTTTTTTTTGCGATACAAATATGAAGTTTTTGATGCCTTTCAAAAATTCTTAGCTTTGATTGAGAATCAATTTTTTCGAGGTATCAAAATCTTTCGATCTGATTATGGGGGGAATATATGTCTCAAAAATTGTAAGATTTTCTTCAACAGAAGGGAATTATTTCTCAATGAAGTTGTTCGTATACACCTCAACAGAATGGAGTGGGCGAGAGAAAAAATCGTCACCTTCTTGATATGGTGCGTTCCTTACTTATTGAATCTTTTGTTCCATCACATTTTTAGGTTGAGGCTCTATCTACTGTTGTACATCTAATAAATAGACTTTCATCCCTTACTCTTAACCATCAAACGCTATATTTTCGTCTCCATAATCAACAACCTGAATATACTCATTTACATCCTTTTGGATGTATCTGTTTTGCTCTTCTTCCGCCTCATGAAAGAACTAAGCTTTGTGCTCAATCAGCAAAATGTGCTTTTCTTGGTTATGCATCGCATAAAAAAGGTTATCTATGTTATGATCCCACCATTCAATGGCTTGTATTTCTCATAATGTCATATTTCTTGACCAATAATATTTCTTTCCCTTTTATGATGTCACCTCACACTTTCCTTCTCATTATATTCTGCCTGCCTTTGAGGATGAGATCAATTCTTCTAATATTGTTTCTCATGATTTTATCGCACGATATAAGCTTGGTATTGTGTACGCAAGGTGAAGCAGAAATGAGGACCATCCTGATTGCCCTCCCCATGAGTCCTCTTTAGCACCAGTAATTGACATCACCATTCCAACAGTTTGACGGTCCACTTGAATCTCCCAACCTCCTGACAGGTATGACTATTCTTCACAGAGATTTGGTAATCATACATCTTTAGTTGAAACACTATCCTCTGCTACTATACCTACCTCTTACTCACAAGCTATAAAACATGATTATTGGAAACAAGCTATGCAGGAGAAACTTGATACCTTAACAAAACAATACTTGGGATATAGTACCTCGTCCATTCTATATCACTCCTATTGGATGTAAATGGGCTTTTTCTATCAAACTGAAATTTGATGAATCTTTGGATTGATATAAGGCTCGACTAGTAGCTCTTGGAAATTGTTAAGAATATGAGATAGATTATGAGGAAACTCTTGCTCCAGTTGCCAAAATGACTACTGTTCGTACAATTTTGGCTGTTGCAACTTCTAAGGATTGGCCCATCCACCAGATGGATGTCACAAATGCATTTCTTCATGGGGATCTCCAAGAAGACATTTACGTGAGACCTCCTCCGGGATTGAAGACTATGTTGCAGATGTTTGTAACTTGAAACGTTAATTATATGGGCTCAAACAATCCCCTTGTGCTTGGTATGAGAAATTTCGTTACACACTTATTCACCTTTTCTTTGTGCAAAGCCAATATGATTCCTCTTTATTCTTATGAAAGACTTCACTAGGTATTGTTATCTTACGTGTCTATGTGGATGATATTATTATCACTGGCACTGACATTTGTGAGATTCAACAACTTAAAGCCGCTCTACATGCTTCATTTCACATGAAAGATCTTGGATATCTTGTTTATTTTTTAGGGCTTGAAATTTACAGAAGTAGCAAAGGAATCTTTGTAAATCAACATAAGTATCTTCATGACATCATTCACTTGGCAGGCTTATAAGATTCTACTCTTGTCGACACACCTATGGAAGTTAATGTCAAATATCGACAAAATGAAGGTGATCCCATCCAAGATCCCATGTTATATCAACGACTATTTGAGAGTCTTGTTTATCTTACTATTAGTTGACCAGATATATCATTTGCAGTTAATTTAGTATGTCAATTTATGGCTTCACCGCTTTATTTACATATGGTCGCAATTAAATGCATTATCTGTTATTTTTTTGGTACTCTTACTTGCAGGCTCTTTTTTCCATCTAGCACATCTCTTCATCTCATTGTTTCTAGTGATACAGATTGGGCTGGATGTCCTGATACGCAACGTTCTACTACAGGTTGGTTTGTATATTTGGGTGATGCTTTAATTTCATGGAAATGTAAAAAACAAGAATGAGTATCCAAATCCTCCACTGAGGCTAAATACTGTGCTATGTACTCTGCTTGTTCAGAAATTACTTGGTTATGTGGCTTACTCTCTGAATTAGGTTATCCGCAATTTAGTCCTACTCCTCTCAATGCCGACAATACAAGTGTTATTCAGATTGTGGCAAATCATGTATTTCATGAACGAACCAAGCACATTGAGGTGGATTGTCACTCAATTCGTTAAGCTTTTGAAAAAGGTTTTATTACTCTTCCACGTATCTCTATAGATCGTCAAATTGCAGATATTCTCACAAAACCTCTCACTTGTGCTCGCCATCAGTTTTTCGTAAACAAATTAAGGTTGCTAGACTAACCAGCATCAATTTGAGGGGGGATGTCAATGATATCTTGTAGAATATTTATCTCCTATAATTAAGAGATCATGACAACTATAAATATATTATTCTTCTGCTGTAATTGGGGCATAATAGCAGCAATTAAGAGATAATATTGCTGCAGTAAATAGAGAATAATTAGTGCTGTAATTGTCGAATTTGGTTGATTTTGAAGGATAATTTTACTATTGTAAATAGGGAGAAATTAGTGTTGTAATTGTGGGATTTGATTGACTGTATCTGATCTATATATAGAAGGGAGAGCTCATAGTTTTTTAGGCATCCAATTATTCATCCAAAATCTGGGTTTGTCTTTCTTTGTTATTTTGTACATGCTTTGCTCAAAACCTAGGAAAAGATTCTCATAGTAATGCTTTTGTAGGAAAGGAATGTTGTTTGGTCATTTTAGCAATCGACTATCCATGATTGAGCTGTCCTTTTTGTTTGTCTTTCCCCAAGGACAGATTTTGTTTGGTTTTATCCGCATAGTAAAATGAGTAGCCTGTTATTTGAAAATAAGTCATTTCTAGGCCATTTAAAGACATGGTGCATAATAATGTGATTTGCATGTTGTCAGTGGACTTGAAAAATATGATTTTTGAATCTTAACAAGATGTAATACCATAGATACCAAGCAAGAGAGGCTCATCCTTGAAAAGCTGAAATCGATTGATGAGTTTTCTGACATAAACATCACAGAAGGATCGTTTAGATGAGAATTACAGAAAGTAAAAGCATCTCAGCCAACAGAATTAAAGTTCCTTTCAGCCAGAAGTTCATGAAAGTATTTAAACAAAATTAATACCATTTTGTTACTAAAAGAGAAACTCCAATGTTACTACCATTTATTTTTGTAGCTTATACCACTATGTTGCCTCTTTGAAGATTATCCATTGGCAATGAATCTTACATTAAATGAACTTACAATCTACAGCCCTCTGGGGTTTGTATTCTCCTGATGATGTATTGGATAATTTCTAATTGAGACTATCATTATTTTTGTTGTTCTTATTTATAATAAAGTTCAGCAGGCTATGTGTCCGCAGTTTCACCTTTTTTTTTTTTTTTTTTTTTGGTTGGGGAGGGAGGGAGGGGAGAGGGAAAGAATGCAAACTGGCCTGGATAGCCATGTCCGCATTAGGTTTCTTTGTTTACAAATGCTCCTTCCTTTTTCTCCTCTCCTCTCTCTTCTGAACTAACTCTTATTTCCTGTAATAGATTTCTATATATATAATATTTTACAAGAATCTTAAAGCATTGAAATAAACAAAAACCTTGATTTTCATATAATTTAGCACCAAAACAAAATGCTGCTTGCATTTTTTCCTTTTTGCTTTGGAAATCTTTTAGCAAGCCATTATTATGTGGTTGTGACGTGGTGGAGAGTTCACGAACTGGCATCTATTGCTTATGCTGTTATGCACTTCTGGTAGTGTGTCATTTTGCCTCTTGCATCAATTGATGGACATAATGTTGTTTCTTCATGTACTTGCAAAGCATTGCCTCCATTTCGCATCTATATTTTCTTTCTTGTGAATTTCTCATGGTATTTTATATCCTTATAATTCTTATACAAGATGATGCATAATTTTCGATGGTATAAATTTCAAACATTGCAACTTCTTTGCATTATTCTTTGCATTCAACATCAAGACAGATATACGAGGACTGAGAAACATTAGACAACTGGAATCAAGGTGAGCAATTCTTTATCACTTCATATGCAATATTGACATGCAGAATTTCTCTTGAATCAAACTTCTCATCTCCTTTCATTTTTATGCCTTCGGAAACACCCAACCAGACATGAAGCAAAAGATAACAGTGAGGAGAAAGCCAGTTGCAGCTCCTATTCCAAACTGCAAACCTACAACTGACATTTTTTCACTGGGTGGCTGAGTAGTGGTGGTGGTAGTAGGAGGGGGAGGAAGCTGGGTAGATTGACATGAAGTAAAAACTCCTCTACCATATAGATTGCTGTTCCCTTCAAAGCTTGAACATGGAAAGGTTGTGAACTGTCCTTCTGTTGGAATTTCCCCGTAAAGTTGATTGTATGCTACACTGAACTGGGATAAAAAGCTGAGCTTGACCAATGAACTGGGCATTTCTCCTGATAATTTGTTGCAAGACAAATCCAAGATTTCCAAACTTGACATTCCGGATAGACCATCTGGAATTGGCCCTGAGAGGGCATTCATTTTTAGATTCAAAACATGAAGTCCTTTCAAGTTCCCAAAACTTGGCCAGATTGGTCCTGTGAGCTTGTTGTTACTTAGATCCAAAGTCGGTGGAAGGCTCATGATGCTGTTATACTGCAAACCTCTACTTGATTCTCTAGTCTTGATGAGAGGAAAACCTGAAATGCTTCCATCTATTTTCATACTCTTATTGGTGAGGGTTTGTAGCGCTGTCAAGGTTATTGGTATATCATCGGTGAAGGAGTTGTTTGACACATCCAAATAAAAGAGAGTATTAAAATTGCCTAGCCAGGGAGGAACTGTTCCTTCCAAGTGATTCCAAGAAAGATCTAACAACTGTAGCTTTCTGCATCCTCTCAACCATAATGGAATTGAACCTCTAAGTTGGCAATTGGCAATCACAAGTCCTCTGAGATTCTCAAACAGCAGATTCACATTGCTGGGCATGTGTTCATCCTGAAAATTAACAGGCAGGAACAAGGCAGTCAAGTTTCTGCAGTGTTGTAGAATTCCTAGAGCTGCTGATATGTTAACAACACTGGTGTTTGAGAGTGATAGGTCTGTCAGGGCAAGGAGGTTCTTGAAGCTGTTGGGAAGCTCACCACTGAATTTGTTGTGGCCGAGATTGAGGATACTTAGTTGCTTGCAAGAGGATACACTTTCAGGGACTGGACCATGGAAATTGTTACTTCCAAGATCTAAGGAAACAAGATTAACCATTGCGGAACAATTGATATTGATTGGTCCATCCAAGGTGTTGTTTCGCAAAAACAGACTTCTAAGGCTTGGAGAATTCACCAGTGAGTTGGGCAAATGGCCATTGAATTTGTTTGAGCTGGAAAAGAAGCGCTCAAGCACTTTGAGGCCCTCGAAAATGTCAGGAAGATTTCCATAAAACATGTTGTAGGAGATATCCAACTCTACAAGCTTAGAAAAGTTACCTATTCCGTCACTCAGTGCCCCAGAAAACTGATTCTCTTGAAGGTGCAATACATGGAGATTTTGCAGCTGCAAGAGACTATCAGGAAAACTTCCTGATAGACAATTGCCAGTGAGAAAGAGTTGCTGCAGAGAAGAACATCTGCTAAAACTAGCCAAAACTTCACCTCTGAATTTGTTCTTCCCTAGATTAAGAACTTGAAGATGGGGTGAGGTTTCACAGTGTTGCGTCGACTGAACCGTTAAAGCTGTTCATTGAAATGTCAATATGCCTGGTCGAAGGCAAATAACTTGGAGCTGGTACTGACCCAACAAAATCATTGTGGCTTAAGTCAAGGACTTCCAAATTCTGCAGTTGAAACAATTTGACTGGAACAATTCCATGAAGGAAATTCTGAGAAAGGTGAATAATTCTTAGATGATCCAGACCTTCTAATGACTCGCACAATGATCCGAGGAGCCTATTCCCTCCAAGTTCAAACCCAACTACCCTTTTACTTGAATTGGTGGAATTGTCACAAGTGATACCCCTCCAAGTGCAACAATTAGA
>CATIWR010113615.1:0-11023 GCA_949677035.1 Omphalea diandra
GCAAAATCCAACAGAATCAGCTCTTATTCTCTTGGACTGCAACTTCCATCCAAGAGATCTACCTCAATTACTCCATAATTCTCACTAACCATGCATGATTAACATGTCATGAGATGTTAATTCCAGCTGAGAAGAAGATAAATTTACTTACCTACTGTCCTAGAATTGAAAAACCCTAGGCAGCTCACTCTTCTCCCTCTCTTCTTCTTCTTCTTCTTCCTCTTCCTTTCTTTCTTCTTCCTTTGCTCTCTCTTGTCTCTGGTATAACCCACATTTTTCCCTCAAAATCTGACCCTAATGGTCTGTATTTTTATCTTAAATAAGTCAAAAGATTGGGGCTAGTTTCCTATTGGTTGAAAGTTAAAAGTTTTGCTTTTAGTCCCTCTTTTTCACTCATTAAGCACTTCCATCCATCTCCAAATTCCTAGATACTCCTTATACTTTTAATTAAGCTCTAAGACACCATTATTTATGATACTATAACATGCACACAACATAAAACAATTTTCCATGCAACTATACAAACACTACATATATGTTCAAGTGTCCCCAAATGCAACGGTGCTTCTAAATGATTATTTATCTAACATATATGTTCATATGATAATGCCAATGAACATGTCTAGGGATGTTACATCATTACTCTCCCATCCTTCTTCAATATTGGCACTATGTTGGTGAGCCACTCTAAATAATCCACTATTTCTAGAAATTTTGCATTCAGTTGTTTTGCCACTTTTTCTTTAAACAACTAAGCATATTTTGGCCTCATCCTTCAGAGTTTTTATTTTACTGGCCTTATATATGGGTTGGTCGGGATCTGATGTTCTGCTATAAATGTGTCAACCCCCGACATATCCTCATATGTTCAAGCAAAGGCCCTTTAGTACTTCCTGAGCAGTTGTTCAAATTTCCTCTAATTCTTCAACGTGAAATCATTGGCAATAAACAAGTTTTTTGGATTTTTTTATGTGTCAAGATTAAATGTAGTGGTAAGCACAAAATTAATGTTATAAATATGCTCATGAAATGATGCATGCTATGCAAACTACAATCTAGAAATGCATCGCACAAGTAAGCAAATTCATCATTCATTGCTTTAAACTTATAAAGAAATACTTCATCATCTTCAAAAAGATAGGAAATAAGAATATCAATAGTATTGGGGAAAATAACTTTTTTAGGCAAGTTGGCAGAAGCTTCATTCACTGAAGTCTTCTTCCCTATAACACGCATTTCCATATATTAAGCATGGCACTCGTGTCCAAGTATTCATATGCATAAAGGTTAATTCATCATTCATGCACAATCCAACATATATCTAATGTACACATATGTTAATGAATTTAATGTTGGTAACCATAAATAGAGTCATATCTATGTATATGTATAAGACACAAGGAGAGACAGAGTTGGAATTCGGTTGATGACCTGTGCTCCATGTGTTTATATGAAAAACTTTATGCTCTAAAGTGCCCAAACCTTATGCTTTAGTACCTGAAAAACATAATTACGATTAGGTACGCACGACTCAACGAACAAAAGTAATAATCAAATTTTTATTGATAAATAACAATAAAATATCATTAGCATACATTACAAGTACAAGAATTGACTACGTAAGTGCAAATGTAATAGATTGATTTTGTTATATAACATCCTCATCCATATTCATTGGCATTATCACATGAACATATTCATTGCATAAATGATATGAAATCCCACATGAACATATGCATTGGAAAAATGATCATTTAGATACGTGAATGAGATAAGCATGATAATGACACTTGCACCGTTGCATTTGGGACACTTGAACATATATGTAATGCTTGTATACTTGCATAGCAAATTGTCTTATGTTATATACATGTTATAGCATCATAAATGTTGGTGTTATAAAAGCTTATTTTAAAGTATAAGGAGCATTTAGGAATTAAACGATGGATGGAGGTGCTTAAAGAGTGAAGAAAAGGGACTAAAGGATGAAAGTGAACTTCTAACCAATAGGAATGCAGCACCATGATTTTATCTTGTTACAATAGGTTTACAAGTGGAATTTTTTACTTTTTAGGATCAGAATACAGAGCTTAGATGTGAGGTACAACAAAAGAAAGAGAGAGCTAAGGAAGAAAGAAAGGAAATAAGAAGAAGAAGAAGAAGAAGAAGAAGAAGAAGAAGGAGAGGGAGAAGAGTGAGCTGCCTACGGTGGAAGCCTAAGGTTCTCTGGTTCTGAGACAATAGATAACTTAATTTATCTTATTCTCAAATGAAGTTAACCTCTCATGACATGTTAATCATGCATGATTAGTGAGAATTATAGAGTATTTGAGGTAGAACTCTTGGATGGAAGTTGAAATTCAAAAGAACAAGAGTTGATTGTGTTGATTTTATTGTTAAAGCATAATTTTGTAGCCATGATTTCATAACACTAAAAGAGTAATTAGAGAAAGTGAAAAATATGAAATTTGTATCTTTATGCCTCATCTAAATTCATATGAAACAGTTTTTCTTGATTTGGTGTGTGTGAGGAGTTATGGCTCCTTCATTAGGGCTGGTTCACAACCAACCGAAATCACCTCAGTCTTTCTGTTTTCTTATATTTTGATAGCTTTAGGTTCTAATTTGGACAAAGTGTAAAACATAAAATTTATAGGTTTATATCCCCTTTAAACACTTGTAAAGAATTTTAGATTGATTTGTTGTTTGGAAAGAGATATGGCTCATTGATTGTGACTGACCCTGTACCCAGATGAAACCTCACCTGTCTTGTAATTCTATTTTCCAAGAATTTAGTAGCCATAGATTAGGAAATTAGTGATGTATTAAACTTGAAAGTTGTATATTTATATATTATCTACATAAATGTAAAATATTGTTGCCAAATTTTGTATGGTTGTTGAGATATTGCCCTTTCATTAGGACTGATTATCACCATGTTAAAAATCTGCTCACCCTGAGATTAGTAATTTGTTTTGGTGATTTTATAGATTAAATTAGACAATGAGTCATGAACAATTTATGTGTTGTGTAACATCTGGTAAATTAGTTTTGCAGTTTTATTTGTACAATTTGAGATATACCTAAGAATGTAAGACCTACTTAGACTGAGATGACATTGAAAAATAGCAAAATTCAAAAATTCACTCCATTTTCTGTGTGTCTTATATTGACCTAAAATTTGAATATGTTATATCATTGTGTGTCTAGTTTATTTGAAAAAAAGATTCAAGTCATTTGGATAAGTGTGTCTAGAATTATTGCTATAAGAGTGCAGCAAGCTCAGGCTACCATATAAGGAAAAACATGTATAAACACTAGGTCCACTTGCATGGATCATACCATAGGTGCATACCAAGCATTCATAATCATTTTGGCATACCTATAACCAAGTATGTATCAAATGTTAGGATCTCAACACTTTGAGGAAGCCCTAGAGAGAGAACCAAACCTACCATAAAGGTTGGTTCCATCAAAAGGTGAGTAAAAATCATAATTAGATTCAATGTGTGTGTGTGTGTGTGATAATTTTATGATATGATTATGTTCTATTACATCTATATATGATTGAATTGTTACATTTTACATGTGAACACAAGTAAAGTTGGTATACCATTTGTGAATGAGCACTCACACATTGAACTAAAAGGGTGTTGTGATCAGCTTGTCAAACACTTGCAAATCACGTGGAAGATTGACCAATAGGTCTTATTGGCACATGTTATTGATCAAATGAATCACTTGTTATATGCTGGCCAACAATCAAATCTCACTTGAATCACATGAATTCCTGAGAGCAGTGTTTGCCTTGCATGGCACGACAAAAAAAATTAATCTATTACACTTGCACTTGCATAGTCAATTGTCATACTGATAATATATCCTGATGATATTCTTATGTTGGTTGTGCCATAAGAATTTGATTAGTATTTTTATTCATTGAGTCACAACTCACCAAATCACAAATTTTTTTTTTCAGATACTAAAGCATAAGATTAGACATTTTGGTGCTTAGAGTTTTAAATCGAGACACATGGAGCACAAGTCTTCGGCTAAATACCAACTCTCTCTCTCTCCTTGTGTCATGTACATAAATCTAGATAGAAACTAGTTTATAGTCATTAGCCTTGAAATTAGTTAACATATATATACATTAAATACATATTTGATTGTGTATGTATAATGAATAAAACCTTTATGCAAATGTATTTTGGATATGAATGTTATGAGTTTTGCAAATGAAAATGGTCGTTACATGTTATGACATGTAATTCATGTGATTCAAGTGACATTTGATTTTGCTAACTAGCATATAACATGTGATTTATTTTATCAATGTTAAGTGGCATAATAAGACATATTGATCCCTTTTCCAAGTGAATTGCAAATGTTTGACAAACTGGTCACAACATCCTTTACAAGTGTTCATTCATAATGGCATACCAAGTAATCATTAAGATCATATAATTCTCACTTGTATCATAAAATGTAAAATTATTACACATCCTTGTATTCACATGTAAAATGTCAGAATTTAATCACATATACACATAATAGAATACAACCATATCATAAAATCATCACACATATACTTTAGAATCCAATTATGGCTTTTACTTACCTTTAAAGCAACTAACCTTTATGGTAGGTTTGGACCTCTCTCTTGGACTTCCTCAATGTCTTGAGATCCTAATATTTGATACATATCTCATTATAAATTGTCAAAATGAGTTTGCATCCATGGTACGCAACTATGGTCATGTTCCATGCAACTAGACCTAGTATTTAAGCATATTATTCTTGTATGGCAGCCTAACCTTACTAAACTCTCATAGCAATAACTCAAAATATATACGTACACATACACACACACACACACACACAGATATATATCGAAATGAGTTTATTCTTTTTTCTAAATAAACTAGACATATAATGATAAAACATAATCAAAATTTAGGTTAATATAAGACATATAGAAAATATGATGAATTCTTAAATTCTTCCCTATTTCAATGTGATCACAATCTGAACAGATCTTACATTCTTAGTCATATTTCAAATTGTACAAATATAATTGCAAAAATTATTTACCAGTAGATATAATAATAAAAGAGGAATATCTCTTTCCACACAACAAATTAAGTAAAATTATTTTATAGACATTTAGAAAGGATATAATCCTATAAATTCTATATTTTGCATTTTGACTAAATCAACAAATAAGGTCATCAAAATATATGAAAATAGCTAAACTGAGGAGGTTTAATAGGTTACGAACCGACCCTAAATGAAGGAGCCATAGCACTTCACACAACCAAAATTAAGCAAAACTATTTTACATGCATTATATGAGGCATGAAGCTACAACTTTTATGGTTTACAATTTCCCTAATTCCTCTTTTAGGGTTATGAAATCATGAGTGCAAAATTATTCCTTAAAAACAAAATCAACATAATCAGCTCTTATTTCTCTTGCGCTTCAACTTCCATACATGAGTTCTACCTCAAATACTCTATAATTCTTACTAATTATTCATGTGCAACATGTCATGAGAGAGAAATTTCATGTGGAAAAAAGATAAAATCAATAACACCTTTTGCCAAAATTAGAAAAGTTTAGGGTTCCTTCCTAAATAGCTTACATTTTCTTCTTCTTCTTCTTCTTCTTCTTCTTCTTCTTCCCTCCTCCTCCTCCTCCTTTTCCTTCCTTTCTTTCTTCCATAGCTCTCTCTTTCTTTTACTGCCTTTCAAATTTTTGCTTCTTTAATATGCTCCTAAAAGAGGAGAAATTCAATTTATAAATCTATTCTAATAAGACAAAATCATGATGGCATACTGTCATTGGTTAGAAGTTCAATTTTCTTCTTTTAGTCTCTCTTTTTCACTCTTTTATCACCTCTATCCATTCCCAATATGCTCCTTATACATTTAAATAAGTTCCAAAATACCATTATTTATGATGCTATAACATTCATACAACATATGTTAATTTGCCATACAACTATACAAAGATTACAAATATGTTCAAATGCCTTAAATACAATGGTGTAAGTGTCATCATCATGCTTATTAAATTCACATATGTAATGATCATTTACCTAATACACATTCATGTGAGATTGCAAATCATTTATACAATGAATAGGTTTATATGAGGGTGCTAATGAATGAGGATAGGGATGCCACATGTCTTTCCTTTATATAAAGAATTTCATCCTCAAACTTTAATACCTATAAAAAAAATATCAATATTGTTATTTCATATTCTCTTCAGTTTCCCATGTAGCCTCTTCTTGTGAGTGGTTTCTTTATAACACCTTAACCAAAGGGACTTCTCAATTTTATAATTGTTTTATCTTATAACCAATTATTTTCAAGGTTCTTTAACATAACTTCCATCATCTGCAATTGTTATTACTGGATCACTAAGTATATGTATAGAATCATATCGATTATTTTTTTTTTATCATACTCACATGAAATATAATATGAATCTAAGCCATCTCTTATGGTAATGCTAATCTGTAAGCCAATGAATCAATTATTTCCAGGATCTCATATAACCCTATGTATTGAGTACTTACTTTCCCCTTCTTGCCAAATCAGATTATTCCTTTCCATAGTGAAACTCATAGAAATACTTTGTCACCTACCTTATATTTCATTTCTCTTCTATGTTTGTTTGCAAAGTTGTTTTGCCTGTCTTGTGCTATTTTAAGTTTAGTCTTCATTACTTTTACTTTATCCATAGTGTCTTGCACTAATTCTAGCCCTTCTAAAGCATGCATCCCTTCTTCATCCAATAGATAAGACATCAACATTTTTTTTTATACAATGCTTCATATGGTGTCATTTATATATTGCTATGATAATGATTATTATAAGCAAATTTAATCAAGGCAATATGTTGATCCCAACCAACTTCAGACTTCATCACACAAGCTTAAACCATGTCTTCAAGTGTTTGAATTGTCCTTTCTGATTGCCTATCTATCTAAGGGTGCAAAGCAGTACTAAAACTTAAATTGGTACCCAAAGCATATTACAAACTGATCTAAAATTGATATTTAAATTATGGATCTCAATATGATATAATGGATACTAGAATGTCAGTAATCTAACAATTTCATTCACATATTTCTTAGCCAAGATTTCAAGTGAACTACCCCATCAAATAGGTAAAAAGTGAGCTAATTTACTTAGTTGATTAATCATGAGCCATACAACATCATTCTTATTCAGAGTTCTCGGTAACCCATATACAAAATCCATAGTTATTCTCTCCCATTTTCATACCAGAATCATCAATGGTTTCCATTTTCCAGCTAGTACTTGACATTCTATTTTGATTTACTGACAGGTCAAACATATTAAAGCATAGGCTTCTATATCTTTCTTTGTCTTGGGCTACTAAAAATGAGATCGCAAGGTATTATATATTTTTGTCATTCTTGGATGCATGGCATTTGCATCGTTGTGTGCTTCTTCTAAGATTTATCTTTTTAAGGTATCAACATTAGGCACATAAATATGAGATCCCAATATCAAGGCATCATTTTGAATATCAAAATAAGTGTGTTTCACCTGTTTTACCTTTTTTAATAATTTTATGTAACTTCGAATCCTGCCCTATGCTTATTTAGTTCATTCGTGCAACATTGACCTCACTTGAAAAGTAGTAATCAATTCCCCATTCTTTTGCATGTTTAATTCCATATTCATAGTTTGTGACTGGAATACATAAGATAGTGGTAATACCTGTAGATGAGTTATACTATTTCTTGATTTCCTACTCAAAGCATCACAAACCACATTTGCCTTCCTTGGGTGATACTCAATGGTGCAATCATAATATTTTAGCAATTCTAACCCTCGCCTTTGCTTCATGTTCAATTCTTTCTAGCATAACAAAAACTTCAAGCTCTTGTGATCTATTTATATTTGAAAAGTTTCTCTATATATGTAATGCCTCCATATTTTTCAAAGCAAACACAACGACTACAAGTTTTAGCTCATGTATTGGGTAAGATAATTTATAAGGTTTCAGTTGTCAAGATGCATATGCAATTACCTTACCATATTACATTAAAACACATCTTAAACCTTGATGAGAGACATCAATATAAACTACAAATCATGCATTACCAGTAGGAATGGCTAACACTAGAGCAAATGTCAATCTGTTTTTTAATTCATCAAAAATTTCCTAATAAGATGTGTTAGTTTCTGACCAACCCAAAAATGTCTAAAAAAATGTGACCTAAACCCTATCCGAACTCGAGGCGACCCAAAATGACCCAAATTTTTTTGGGGTTAAGTTTGGTCAGATAAAGGTTAACTCGACGCGTAGGGTCAAAATTAACCTAAATGGATCAACCAGTGACCTGACCCAATTGACCATATGACAATATAAAAAAATTATTACTAAATATATAAAAGGTAGAATAATTAAAATAAAAAAGAAATAACTTTATTTCAAAAGAATATTTAGATTATTTAATTAAATTTAAATTTTAAATTCAAATTTAACTTTGATATTTTTATTTAAAACATAATGGAATTTTTATATTTTAAAAAATTTATTAATTTTACTTTGCTTTTGTATGTGCCAAGATTATAATTTATTATTTTTATGATAAATTATTTAGTAACAATAAAAAATTATTTATTATGATAAAATAATTTTATCATAATTTTTAATTATTTGATACAGTGATAGATATTATTATGATAATATTACATTTAATTATATGTAATTTGGTAGACACTACAACATAATAAAATATTATAATGAAAGAGTATATGTCATAATTTATCTCATATGCTTATTTATTATGACAAAATTTTGAGTTAAAAATTTATGAGCTCAATGATTAATAAAATTAAAATATTTACGCAAATTTTTAGTTGTTTCTAAAGTTTCTAATTGAGTCAATTACATTCTAATTTGTTGAATTGAGTTCCATTATACCCCTAGTCAAAATGAACATTTAATAAAGTGTATATTTAGACCTAATTGACTCGTATATTTTATTTTCATTTAGTTCAATCAAATTCAAAATTAAAATTAAATCTTACTAAGATAATAATTTTATTTTTACTCAATTTAAATATTTATTTGCAAAAATATCAAAATTTTATTTTTATTTAGTTGATAAATAAATAATTTTATATTAATTTTATGTTTTAAAATTATAAATTTTATTTTTATATATTTAAATTATAAATTTATAAATCCTTAATTTTTATTTTAAGGATAAGCTTTTTGAGACCATTCAAATTCATGTTAGGTAAATATTTTTCAAATATTTCTTAAAAGGTTTTATTTTATATGGTTTAAATAATTTATTATTTAAATATATAAATTTATTTTTTTAATGAGAGAATGAAGAATTTTTTTTAAATGAAAGATTGAGAAATTTATAAATTATAAATTTAAATTTCAAAATGTTTAGATTTTAAAATTCTAACATAAAATTATCAAATAAAAGTATATAATAAATTTATTAAATTAAAGAATGAGATTAAATTGAATAAAAATAAAAGTATCGTCTTAATCAATTTCACGTAATTGATTTTTAAATTTTGTTAAATGATTTAAATAATTATTATTTAAAATATAAAAATTATATTTTTAAGGAGAGATTGAAAGAAAAACTTTTAAAATAAGATATTGAGAGATTTTATTATAAATTATAAATTTATAAATTTATAGATTTAAATATACAATTAAAATTTTCATATAAAAGTATATAACAAATTTATTTAAGCAACAAAGGGATTAAATTTAATATAAAATAAAAGTGTCATTTTAATTAAGTTCGTGTAAATAATTTTTAAAAAATTTTATTTAAATAGTTTAAATAATTATTATTTAAAATATAATAATTAATTTTTTGAAAAGAGACTGAGAGATTTTATGAATTATAAATTTTTATTTTAAAACTTTTATTTTTAAATTAAATATAAAATTAAAATCATAATCTTAAAACTATAAAATAAATTTAATTAAGAAAAAATGAGATAAAAATAAATAAAAATTAAAAATATAATCTTAATTAAACTCTTAAAATATTTCTTAGAAGTTTTTATTTGAATAGTTTACATTTTATTATTTAAAATATATAATTAATTTTTCAAAGAAGATTGATAGAAATATTTTTTAAAAAAATAGAGATTGAGAGATTTTATGAATAATAAATTTTTAATTTTTAATTTTTAATTTAAATATAAAATTAAAATTCATTGTATAAAAGTAAATAATAAGTGTAATTAAGTAAAAATAGATTAAATAGAATAAAAATATAAGTTGTATGTTTATTAAGTTGTAAACTTAATTTTAGGTTTAATTGAACAAATTGAAAAAGAATAATGGTCAATTGACTCTAAACGTACTTTACTAAATTTTGTTTTTGACTTGATCAATTTGTCAAATTATAGTGTACTTGATAAAAGTAGCATATTAATTAAGTTGTAAACTTAATTTTAGGTTTAATTGACTTTACTAAATTTTGTTTTTGACTTGATGTAAAATTAAAATTAATTTATCAAATTACAGTATAATTGGTTGAATTAGAAGTTTTAAATACAATTTAAAATCACATAAAATGTTGAATTTTTAAGTAATTAATCTAAATTTTTACCATAATTTTTAAAGATTTAATTTGTAAAAGAAAGTTAACACAATTTTACTTTTTTTTCATAATAATTGTAATAAATTTGATTTTCTCACGATAAAATTATATCTTAGATAAATCTAATTTTATCACACAAATTTTTATCATAATACACCAAATTTTTTTTATAAGGAATGATTATCTATCATTGAACATTATATGTTTGTTTGTAAATTAATTTAAATTGCGATATTTGACTTGAATATAATTTAATGTGGACTTAATTCAATTGTTTTCATTATATATAGTCATTTTGCTTAAAAAAGAAAATATATTTAATTTATTAAGCATTTAAATAAGAACAACAAATTTTAATCAAGTTTTATTTATATAAAATATACCTC
>CATIWR010113641.1:0-31090 GCA_949677035.1 Omphalea diandra
ATCGGCCCACAAAGGTGTCACAAGCTCATAACTGAATTGATCACATTTTAATTAGGCTTAACCACTAATCAATAAACTATATTATTCAGTCCATTTTATAAATAATTAAAACCAATCCATAATTAATATTAGTCCACATAAAAAAATTTCAAAATTCTTCCACTTGGACAATATTAATTATGGCGTTTTCATGTTTTATAAAAGAAAATATTTTTAAAAACGACTCTCAGACTGAATACTTTAAACTCAAATGTGGCCACAAAATTTTAGAAAACATATAATTTATTGATAAAATGACACCTCAAACACAATTTTGTCCACATTAAATCATCAATATCGGATTATGTCAATAATTATGTCCCTTATTGACATAGTATCAATCCATAGTCACAAATATTGACAACTTAACCGACCTGGATTCTGATATAGCAGTGTAGCAAGAAGATAGCGCCCACATGTGATCAATACATTATTTTCTTGTCAGTCTCCAAACATTTCTTTTTCACACATGCTCAAATGAGCAAGAGAAATTCAGTCCAAATATTTCTCTTTCACACATGCTCAAACGAGTAAGAGAAATTCACAAAACTTCACAATAAGGATGTTATTTCCATTTGAAAATATACACAATGTCTTAGCCTTTGTTTCCATAAACACAATTGGAAACCGGCTCTGCTTAAGATAATCACACCAGTCTTAAATATATTAACCACAATGCCTTAGCATTTATTTCTAGAAACACAATTAGAAATCAGTTCTGCTTAAGATAATCACACCAGTCTTAAGCATATTAACCACAACTCATAGCATGCTATATTTATAAAATGTGTACATATGCAAAACAAACAACTACAAAGCACTCAACCCATATAAATAAATATGAATAAGCAATGCAACAAATTTTTTTAACTTGAACGTTCAATTACAAACACAAACAAAAAAAAAAACACCCACTAACCAAACACATCAAAAGACTCCACAATACTCATATCACAAACATGTTTCTTGAAAACTATAGGTCTAAGTCCTTTGGTTAGAGGATCAGCTAACATCAAATCAGTACTAACTTACTGAATCTCAATGTCACATTTCTTTACTAAGTCTCTGACTGTAAGATATTTGATCTCTATATGCTTAGAACCACTCGAACTTTTATTGTTCTTAGAGAAGAATACAACAACATTATTAGCACAATAGATTTGAAGTGCCTAGCAATAGAATCAACCACAAGCAAACCAAAAATAAAATTCTTTAACCATATAGCTTGTGTACTAGCACCATAACATGCAACAAATTCAACTTACATAATAAAAGATGTTGTAAGTGTTTGTTTAACACTTTTCCACGTAATAACACCACCAATAAGCATAAAAATATAACCCGAAGTGGATTTCATATCATCTTGACAGCCTGCAAAATTAGAGTCTAAATACCTCACTACTTTAAAATCATCCACACGCCTATAAACCAACATATAATTTTTTGTCTTTTGCAAGAATCTCATAACTTTCTTAGCAGCTACCCAATGATTCCACCCAGGATTAGAAAGTTATCAACTAACAACACTAACAATGCAATATCTAGTCTTGTACACATCTGGGCGTACAACAAGCTGTCAACTGCACTTACATAAGGAATATTATTCATGGTTTGTTTCTCAATATCACTTTTAGGGCATTGCTCTTTATTAAATTTATTTCCTTTCATTACAGGAGTATCATTACCTTTGCAAGATTGCATATTGAATCTATTGAGCACACAATCAATGTAGACCATTTGAGAAAGACCTAATAAATGATGAGATCTATCACGACCAATCTCAATACCCAAGACAAAAGATGTCTCTCCAAGATCTTTCATATCAAAAGTCATAGAGAGTAACTACTTAGTTTCACAAATCATTCTCATGTCATTACTAGTCAATAAAATATCATTAATATAAAGAACAAGAAATATAAATTTACTCTCACTGATCTTATGGTAAATGCATTGATTTATTTTGTTCTCGGTGAAACCAAGTGAAGTGTTTATCTCAACAAATTTGAGATACCATTGACGCGAAGTATTACCATTGACGTGAAGTATGTTTGAGACCATAAATAGATTTCTTCAGTTTACAAAATAAGTGTTCTTTACCACTTCCTTTAAAACCCTCGGGTTGCATCATATAAACTCTCTCACCCAAATCACCATTTAAGAATGTCGTCTTGACATCAATTTGATGCAATTCTAAATCAAAATGAGCAACCAATGCCATAATTATTCTAAAGGAATCTTTAGAGGAAAACATGGGAAAAAGTATCATTATATTTGCCATAATATTCACCCCACGGTCAAACTTCACAATTTTAATGACATTTTTCTAATTGTTTTTCAACCTCAAATTTGAAAATTTTGAACATCACAATACATCTGATTTCTCCTCTATCAAGTATAAATATCTATAACGAGAAAAATCATCAATGAAAGTAATAAAATATTTATTACCACAAATAGTAGGTGAATAAGGTTCACCAATATCAGTCTGGATAATCTCCAGAAGATCTAAACTTCTATTAACACCTTTTTTTTTATTCTTAATCAATTTACCCCTTATACAATCCACACAAACATCTAGATCCTTAAAATCAATAGAAGGAAAAATGTCATCTTTCACTAGTCTTCCAATTCTTTCTTTAGATATGTGACCCAAACGTTTGTGCCACAATGAAAAAGATTTTTCTTTAATTAAGGATCGTTTGGCCACAACATTAGCTTCACAAGAATATTTGCAATCTCTTGCATCATTCAAACACAATCTATATAGATTATCGAACAAAACTCATTTATCGATCAATTTGGAATCTAAAAATATATTGGCTCTTCATTACCAATAGTAAAATGATATCTAATGTTATCCAAAATAGAAACAAAAACTAAATTTCTCATAAAAGATGGAACATAAAAGGTGTTCTCCAAAACTAGACAAAATCCAGATTCCAATGTCAAACTGATATATTAAAGACCCCCTAAGTTTAGTGTGAAGGTGAATCATATTTAGAATATAATCCCTTACACTCTCACTATGGTTGTATTTCATACTAACTAACTGACTCATAAGGGTCATAGCCTCAACATTATAAGATACAAAGTATCTATTTTCTACAGCAACAATAAAGACTTTGACAGTAACATCAGTGGGCAAACTACTCCTAAAATATTCAGAAATAGTTTTTCTCATAACCATAAGACTAATACGATTAGATCTCTCCCACTTTACATGTAATTCATCTTCCTTCAATATTACTCTCACATGTGGGTTTAGCAGGCTCATCGTCATAAAGAGCATATTTTATCTCACTTATTCTCAAAACAAACTGAATGTCCTATTTTCATCTGTTAAAGTTTGTGCTAGTAAAAAATTTAACATTTACAGTACTATTATTGAAATTAAAGGAGACTGATTGCACAAAACAATAGCATGTATTAGAATTGGGCTATATACAAAAATAAATTTATAATTTACTCAATCTAGAAAATTCTGGCATCACTACATATTCTCCTTTAGGCAAAACATGCACATGCAATAGAATTTCTAGTTATGAAGCTCACAATCAAGTTCACACTAGTTTCGAGAAATCTATCTTTTTTAGGCAAACAGACTCTCTAGACTAATGCAACTCTAAGCACAAATAGCTTCATCTCAATAAGCTTTCATAAAATCAATGCATCTAACAACCCCCTTTGGGCAGACTATTATATACATTAATTTGGAATTTTCATTCGAACAAATACTCTCAAAATTAATGTTTCTAATAACTTTCTTTGGGCAAATCATTATATACATTAATTTTAAATTTTCTTTTCATTTCAACAAACTTTTTCAAAATCAATGCATCTAATAACCTCATTCGGGCATGTTATTAAATACATTAATTTGAAATTATTTCTTCGCAAAAATTAAAAATAACTCTACGAATTTCAATTGATGTCTCACTTTGGTAGTAACTCTCATATCAACCCATAAAATTATTTTTAATTAGAGATTTATTATAGTTCAATTAAAATATACTGAATACAAATATATATATTTTTAAAAATACACAAGGTATCAAACTCAATATACCTTAATTTTAAACACATAATTATTTTCTAATATATGTGCAAAATAAATATTTATAATTTATTTATTTAATTTTATCACAAAATCAATATCACTAAATTATAGATTGAAAATTAATTATTTATATGTAAACCACCTAAATATTAATGTACATATATATTAATAATTATTAAAAATAAAAATAAAACATATATAATGAAGCATATAAATATAAAGTTTTGCTTTGCTTATCTAAATATTGTCGGCATAAAACTGACAAGTAATCTATGAAGCTCAGTGGTAGAGCTCAAGGCTTGAGCATTGAGGCCGTGGGTTTTCGAGACCCACGACAGCCTTGTTTCATCAAGGGTTTCAACCCTTTTTTTTTTTTTTTTTTTTTTTTTGCCTTTCAACTTTGTCCCAGCAAGAAACCAATCCTTTGGTTGGAAATCCTTAAGCAAGGCTAAAAAAAAAACTGATTCTCTAGTAATCTTTTCCACACCTGCCATGCCATAGTACAGTCCTACAACACGAGTCACACTTCTAGCAACCGCCCCCACAAACTGAACATGTACGATTTCTAGTAAAACCTTTACGTGTCCTCCGTTTTTTTTTTTTCTTTTTTTTTCCTTAGTTTGATCAAAATTATATAATTTTGGACTAAATTACTAAAATTAATCAATTAACAATAATCAAAATTCATCAAATTCTTTAAGAACTCTGTCAAATTGGATTTCAATCCAATATACCCCATATTCACACCCTTCATCCACGGATCATGCATTTTTTTTTTAAAAAAAACCCAAATTTGATTGCTTTGATGGTCCAAATTCGTCAAGCCTAATAAGAATGGAGTATTGCTACTGGACCCACTAAACCATGAACTAGTTGTGCAAAAGTTACATTTGAATTCACAGACACCACTATGCCATCCTCTTTTCACATGGCAAATCAGAATGATCATTATCTCCACAACACAACCTTATCACGTCCCTTTGGGTCCCATTTCACTTGGACTCTCCTTCCAACCTGCCCCACGAATCCATCTATTACCGAAAATAAAACTCAAGCAGAATAGCACACCTTTTTTTTTTTTTTGTTATTATCAATAAACAATATTTAAGATTCTAAACCATGTATAATTTCATGTTCTGATACCACATGTTAAAATTTATTTAGGATCTAGTACATAAATTTAGAAAATTAAGCGGAAACAAAATTGTGTATATGTTTACACAGTAGATCTGAAAATGAAAATAATTTACATACCTCTTTACACATTGGATCTCAAATTGTTCCGCATCATTATTCCGATCACTGAAAATAGAACACTCGGATAATAGGTCAGAAGAGTTGAAAAAAAAAAGCTAAGTCTTTCTCTCATTGACCTTCTCATAAGACGGCTACGATGGGTGTAGCAACTAGGATTGTCAATTATATGAAGGCAAGAGAGGGGACCTAGCCTATTTATAATAAATTTTAACAGACCCACCCATCACAGGTTCATGTTAAAATAGGCCTACACTGACCGTCTTCCATATCGGCCCACAAAGGTGTCACAAATCTATAACTGAATTGATCACATTTTAATTAGGCTTAACCACTAATCAATAAATTATATTATTCAGTCCGTTTTATAAAAAATTAAAATAAACTCATAATTAATATTAGCCTACATAAAAAAAAATTCCAACGAGTATAATATCTAAAAATTTTTTTTTTTGAGTTTCAGTTTAATTATGTCTCCGATACAGAGAAAAGGAGAAACATAAAGATAAATATAACAATGCAAGGTCGATCTTCCTAAAAGAAATGGGAAACCAATACTGCAACACTATAATTGGACAAAAAAATAGCTTGCAAATTAGTATTGTCAGAAGAACGGCTTGAAAAAGAGCCATAAATGAAACTAGTACTGTATGTGTGGATTTAACCTGTGCGTAATTGCGCTAAAATGCTCAAGGGTCCAACCCAACCTATTTAATTTGTAGCACCCATTCTTCCAATATGTATGAAATAAATGCAAGCGAACAGGCACGTTTGGAGCAACCAAATCCCAGAGAAACTCTAATATCAAAATCTTTTTTGTTCCAAGAATTAAAACTGAAGCCACCGTGGTGTGGAGTAGGTTATTAGGTTAAGTCTAACACTCAAGCACTGAAGGCCTACGGTTCGAGTTCGGGCGACGCCAGGTTTCAAAAACTGGCTCCCTTTTTTTCTTTGGTTTTTTTTCCATCTTTTTGTAACGAATGCTCTCTGTTTTTTTTTTTTTTTTCATCTTTTTGCAACGAATGTGAAAGGTATTCATCCTCCTTAAGGTATGTAACTGTCTAGACTAAACCCCGGATCAGATCCTCCATTACTCTTTTTGTAACTTGGCCAAAAAAAAAAAAAAGCCCTGGTTGGCGTCCATGCCTGAAATGGTTCCTATAAGGTAACTGGCTAATGAGCAAAATCTTGACTATTAATTATCCACTTACCATCTGGGCAATTTCCAGTTCATACACCATATACTTAACAAGCAGCTTCTGTTCTGTTCTTGCTCTTGTTCGTTCACTTTCCATATCAAGCTCACCATACAAATTTGCCCAAAACCCATAAACGTCCAGCTGCAAGTAGCAACTCCGCATGATACGACAGTGTTTTTCACGCGCTGTGAATGAGACTGGTGATTGGAATTTTATTTTCCAAGTGAGGTTGAAGCCGAGAAAGAGGACATTGTCATCAATGTATACACAGTCGTTTAGTGTAGGCAGTCCCGACCCTAGGGGCAGGCATCAAGGCCTGCGCCTAGGGCCAAATTTTTGAAAAAAATTTTAAAGTGAAATTGATTTTAAAAATTCTATTTTTTTTCTAATTTAAAAGGTTCAATATAAAGAAATAATTTATTTTATTTTAAAATTTTTAATTTTTTTAGTAAAAAAATTTCAAAATTATTTTTTTGTCTAACGGACTTTTATACTTATCAGGCCGGCGCTCAGTAGAGGTCCCACTTGACTGACGTAACGTGTGTTTCTGTCAAACAGACCTGACATGTCAGCAGACTTGCAGTCTATGCTTGACAACTATGTCTTAAACAGGTGGGCATGTGAGACAAAGATGTATCTGTGCGTTGGTGTTCTAAACCTTGTTTTTATGGCTGCAAAATACAACTGAAAACCCTTCTTCTGATATGATAAAGTTAACCCATAAGGCCATTTTTTACATTTTTCCTTTATGTACTGTTAATTTTTCTGACTTGAGATCTATAGTTTGCTGCATTTTGCAGATAGCATTTTGACTCCTTGATTGGTTGCTCTGCTCTATTTGGCCAGTTTCATGCAAGAAATGGAGTCCCAAATCCCACCTACAAAGATTGCCCGCCTTGCAGACTACTCTAGTGGTAATCTCTTTCACTCCTTTTTTCTTTTCTTCCTTACTTTTAGTTAATGAAATCTAGCACCGTTCACACACATTTATATACCCTTTTGTTTTTTCAAATTTTCGTAGGTATTGGACAGGCGAGTTGTTTGAACATGGAGAGATGTGGGTCCAATGGAGGTCCTGAGTCGCCTAAATTAGCTCTCGGACTTGCTCTTGAACGTGGTGGCTCCACTGATCACACACCAATAAAATCTTTTGGCTTCACCATTCTTCAACTACAAGAGCTACAACTCCAATCTCTTATCTACAGATACATAGAAGCTGGATTCCCAGTACCCGACCATCTTGTTTTGCCTATATGGAAGAGTGTTTCTACCTTCCTCACCGATCTCCATCCAAGCCTTCATCACCTCTACCCTAGCTGTAACTCTCCATGCTAATACATTTCCAACTTAATATATACACCAAAATATTTTTTTTTTTTCCTTTTCTTTGCGGCTAATTAAGCGTCACATCTAAAAATAACTCTAATATCATCAAGTCAAAACTAAATGGCAGAATAAATTTATTCTTCTCTCTTTTGTTATTTGAAGTTGTAATTTTATAGTTCTGCAAAATCACTGAATCAGATTTGTGGTAATATATAAATGCATTTTTCTCGATCTAATAATAATTTGATTTTGGGTTTGTTTAGTTATGGGGATTGGACCACTGCACTTGGAATACAGGAACAGGATGGACCCAGAGCCAGGGAGATGTAGAAGGACAGATGGGAAGAAATGGAGGTGCAGCAAACAAGCTGTTCCAGGTCAAAAATATTGCGAGAGGCATATGCATAGAGGCCGCCAGAGTTCAAGAAAGCTCGTGGAAGCTGCATCTCACCAAACAAATAATAGTATTAATTATGCTGACGTTAATCTCTCCATTTCACTACCAGTTCGCAGTAGTGATACCCAGTAATGATCAATTCCATTTCTATTGTCATCATCATGGTGGTATTTGAAAAAAAGAAATCTAAATCGTTAGTAATTTTATTAGATTTGTGTGCATATGAAAAATATTTTATTTGTGTTTTTAACAATCTAATGCGTTGATGGTTGGTAGGAAAGTTGATGATTGATCAATAGGAATGAGATGATATGAATGACTTGCTAGTAACACTTATATCATGAACTTAAATTCATATTACAATATAAATTTAGATTAATATGTATCGTTTTATTTAAATGTCACACATGTCATTCTTTAAAAAAAAAAAAAAAGAACTGCAAGTGCATTAGTATTAAACTATATGTTTATTGATTTTAACTGTATGTAATATTGATATTGAACTGCATATATATTAAAATTCATAAAATAGATTAATGAAAAATATATTAGTTTTCAATTGATACACTATCAATAACATAAAAAATTTTAAAAAACTTTGTTAATATACACTGTTATTGCATGTAAATTGGCCTTATAGTTTTGAAATGAATTGTTCTTTAACTGCATATACATTGATACTGATATTGAACTGTATGTACATTTATTCTTAATTGTATGTACATTGAAATTTATAAGATAAATTAATAAAAATACATTCATTTTAAATTGGTACTCGAGTAATAATGTAACAAATTCTAAAAAACTTTATCAATATATATTGTTCATGTATGTACATTGATACATTAGTTTTGAACTGTATATATATTAATTTTGAAACTGTATGTATATTAGTATTGAACTGTATGTATATTGGTCATTAACTACATGCACATTGGAGTTAAATTTCATGTCATTAACTATATGCACATTGGAGTTGAATTGCATGTACATTAAAATACATAAAATAAATTAATGAAAAATAAATTAGTTTTGAATTTGAACTCTAGCAATAATGTCACAAAAAACTTTGTTGATATATATTGTTTTTGTATGTATATTGGTCAATTAATTTTGAACTCATAATTCCTTTCATTGATATATTTATGAATTTCAATGTACATGGTGTGAGATTTATTTATTGAACAGTACGTTTTGATCATGAATGCATGAAACAACATAAATTGAAATTCATGATATAATTTGCAGCCTGATAGGCTGAATAGTATTATGAGCTACACAATAAGAGATTGTCATCCCCTTTCAATAACTCACACTACAAAGTGGATAGAATCAATTGAACCTAAGACCTCCATTTTTTATAGGATACAGTTTAACTATCATACTAGTTTACACGTGCATCTAAATGACTTGTTTATAGTAAGATAAAATGATAATGTTATAAGGAGTATTTGATGGTTTTCAACCATAGGCTCCATTCCATATGGATAGCCCATCAAAATTTTCCAAGGTCAAACTTCAAATATGAACTTAAACCAATAATACCAGTTATATTATAATAATATTTGATAAAATGTAATCAAATGTAATTAAATATAAATTTAATAAATTATTAAATTAAATCATTTTATTATATTATATTACATTTCATTATATTTCATCAAACATTACTTATATTTACTTGAGGTGTTCATAGGGACTTTATATGTTTTTTAATTAAATTTATTGATTTTGACTTGGTTGAGGTTTTTATGTTTGTAATATATTTTAAATGTGAAGCCTTCCTCTGAATACTAAAATAATAATAGTAATACTAATAATTTCTGAATTTTTTCATTGTTAGTGAATTGAAGGTTTATGTTAAAAATATAGCTCTCTTGCCACCGCAGTCCCGTTTCCTTTCCTCTTCATCATTTTCCATTATTTGTCGCTTTCATTCTTTTATCTTAGATTCAAGACTCAAAATTGAAAATGAATATTTTATTTTTCTTTAACATCATGTTTGTATAACAAAGAGTAGAAACAAAATATGATTTTAATTTTATTTTCATATTTACTATTTTTGTTTACTTTAAAATTTTTAGAATATAATTTTAAAAAATAAAAATATCCTATTATTTTTCTTATTATATAAATACGTCAAATAAAAATTTAAAATCTTTAAAATACTTATCTTGAAATGTGATTTTATTTCTCATTTTTTTTATATAATCAAACATATCATAAGTATTTAATTTATTTAATAATCCAGATCAAAATAAAAAATAAAAAATTTTAAACTATTGTGCAATAAAATATAAATTTATATATAATGTAGTGTTATCAAAAATAAAAAAATGCTATATTAATTTTATATTTTTACTATAAGATATTATTACTGGTATTTAATTTTTTTATTTTATTTATTTTAAAATTTCAATATGGGTTTTTATTTTTTTATTTAAATTATTATGTTATAATTTAATAAATTGAATATATTATTGTATTATTTTAAGTTTAATAATATACATATCACATGTCAAATTTTGATTGAGTGAAGTTAACTGGGGGAGGACAAGAGCAATGAGAGTTTAATTTTCACTCCCCTTATTTTTTTTTTTAAAGAAAATGGCTCATTCTCATTCCGATTCCTTTGTTTTTTCTTACCTCAATCAAACGGATCCTTTGAGGTTTCATTCCCCCATTTTAGTAAAATATATAACACAGTTGATAGTAGATACAATTTGAATTTTTTTAAAATTTTTTTATTGTTTTAATAAAAAAATAAAATTAACATTACTATATTATTATTATTATTATTATTATTATTATTATTAAGGTTCTATTATTCAACTAATAACTATGAAATATAATATTTTAATTCAGCTAACAATTATGAATTATAATATTTTAATTATTTATATAAAAATAATTTATTTAAAATTATTATATATAAGTTTTATAAAAAAATTATATGTAAATATATTGACATATATTGATTAACATTAACAAGAAATAACTATTAAGATTTCATAAATATAAATTAATAATTATTAAATTCTAAATTTTAAAATTATACTTTTAAAGTATATGCAAAAATATATTATTTTATTATATTTTAATTTTAATTTATTTAATTAAATATATAAAATATTAACAATATATCTTTATTAGTTATTTTATGAATTAACAGTAATAGTTATATATAATTTACTAGATACTTAATATCAAACCACTAACTATCAGTTACATCTATCGGCTATTCAAAACAGGGCCTCTTAACTGTTTAATAAAAAAAAAACCTCTACTTATTATATGAATCAACTATACCAAACACATTCTTTAAACACCCCCTTAATCTGATTAGGGAATTAGTTGCATTACATAACTATTTGATTGGAGAATTATTGCAAATAGTTTATACTATCCAGGAAAATTTTAAATTTTTATACTTATGAAGGATTATTAATAAATCACATATTTATTTTGTTATATTAGAAATATTTAAAAGAATAAAATTAAAATTTTCACTTGCTACACTATAAAACAAACACTCAATTATCATATTACATATCGAATGATATATGCTATTTATTTATTGTTTGAGAATGCTATTTATTTATAATTATAATTTAATGACTCAAAAATTCATCTTCTGTCTCCAAAAAGACTGCCTACCTTAGGCCAAGCCAGCAAATATTGGAGTATATGGGCCATTGATTATTGAATGGATAAAGAAGGCGATAACAGGAGCCCACATGAACATGTACGTAATGATGGGCTGGGCCTCCAATTAGAGAAGTGACGCACTGTGAGTGTCACTTTTTTCAGACAAATTATATTATGGCTCAATATCCACAATATTTTGTGATCTAATGATCCAAAACACATATAATAGTAAATAGTAAGTACGAGAGAAATTAACTCTTTCATAATTACTGTTTTGTTTCTTTCTTTTAATTTTTTTTTCACTTTTAAATATTATTGTTTTGTTTATTTTTTAACAATTTTTTATTTTAAATATATATATTTATACTTTTATACATCTTTTTTATTTTTAATTACATTGAAATTATTATTATTATTATTATTATTATTATTATTATTATATGTTTAGGAAAAAGAGACTTGTTTTTATTTTCACAAAAAAAATTGATATGAAACTGTAAGTTTATCAATTTTAATATTACAAAAAAAATTGAAAATATCAAAATATTTAACAATAGAAAATGAATATACAGTTTATAAAAAATGAACTTATAGTCTTAAAAAAAATGAACTTATAGCTTACAAAAAATGAACCTACAGTTTATAAAAAATATAAGTTCATTTGATATAAACTATAGATTTGTTATCAATAAACTAAAAGAGATTTATTTTTATTTTCACAAAAAAATTGATACGAAACTATAGGTTTTTTAATTTTAATATTACAAAAAAAATTAAAAATATCAAAATATTTAACTATAAAAAATGAACCTATAAATTACAAAAAATGAACTTATAATTTACAAAAAATGAAATTATAGCTAACAAAAAAAGAACCTACAGTTTATAAAAAATAACTTTACAGTTTACTGATAACAAATCTATAATTTATATCAAATGAACCTACATTTTACAAAAAATTAACTTATAATTTACTGATAATAAATATAGAATTTATACCAAAATGAACCTACAATGTACAAAAAATGAACCTACAGTTTACTGATAAAAAATATACAATTTATATCAAATGAACTTATAGTTTATACCAAAATAAACTTACAATTTATAAAAAAAAATGAACCTATAGTTTATAAAAAATGAATTTATAATTTATATAAAAAATAAATTTACAGTTTATAAAAAATAAATATATATAATTTTTTAAAAGAGTAAATACATATTTATTGATAAAAAAAACACTTATTTTTTTGTTTGCACATGTGATGAACCTCTTTCATGTATTGCAATAAGGATAAAGTGCATGATATAACAAGCCCTCCGGATACCAAACACCGCAGATTTGTAAAATGAAACTTTGGGCCACACCACAAGTAGGCAACTAGCCCACATGCAGCATACTTCTTTTCTATTTTATTGTTGTCGTATATCATCTTCTCTTCTTTCCTTTTTCTTCAAGCGTGACCAAAGTATGCTGCATGCATTGGCCACTTGGATTTGGGCTTGGGACACTTTAAAGCATGATCAAACGATTTAAGGGACTGTTTCTTTCCACTATTTGTTTTTAAGTTTAAATGGTTGGATTCGTTCAAATATTTCATTTGAGTAGTTGCCACGTGTGCCTTCTTATAGGACACCAACAGCAGAGTTTGCCATTAATTTACCCTTCTTTTTTCACTAAATTATGTATTCCAATATTAAATATTTAATCCCTTTCTTTCATGTCATAGATGACATATTCTCTCTCATTTTCATTCTTCAGCTCCATTTAAGAATGCAAATATAACGATGAAGGCTTTGTTATATACCTAACACATTCTAACTGACTTCGATTTCTTTTTCTAGCATAGAGAGAATTGTCATGAATGAGCCTTGAACCATGGCATTTAATTTATAACAGGCGAAATGAGCTACATAAATTTTTTGTCTTAAATTTATACTATTACCTCAAAAAATAAATACATACATATATATTCTATCCAATTAGTCATTTAGTGGTTGAATACAATCACTTATAATATAATTGAAGGTAAGTTACATATAAAAGTGTACACCATCATACTTATTTTGCAATAAAATTAACTATAACTATAAAGATCGCTATTAGGCATCACAAAGCATTGGCATTGACCAAAAATTACACTATTATTTTTACGGATACATTTGATACTCTAATTTACTAACTGCATAATGTTAATAAGATTTGAATAATGTTTTTTTTTTTAATTTTTCATATATTGATTCATTTTTTATGGTTATATTGAGAAATCTATTTCACAAGAACTGAAATATAGATATATATAATTCATATTAAAATTAATATTTTATTTATTTTATTAAAAATGTTTTTTTAAAAAATATTTTTTATTTTTCTGATATTTGGTATACTCAAAAAATTAATCAATAAAAAATATTTTTCTAATCAATGAAAAACTAAGTCATTTTAAAAACATATATATATATATAACCATCCACTTTTGTTACTAGTCACTGGTGTTTACTAGTGGTTGTCGGTGGTCGGTGCAACCTACAGTTTTTTTTATTTTAATAATTTTTATATTAAATGATAAAATAATATAAATATAAAATATTTTAATTTTTATTATAATTTATAAATAAAATAATTAATATTTTTATAATATATTTCAAACATTAAACAATATATTACTTAAAAAATGTAGCTTTCAAAAATTTTTTTAAATATTGTTTAAAAATAAATTATTTTTTATAAAATACATGTAGCTATACAATAATAACAACTCATCCACGAAGTTCTGTTAGTTATTAAAATCTTTTTTTAATCATTAACCCATTTTATTTTTGTTTTGGAACGTATAATCAACCCAACACTCAACAGAGTTAACAGATGACTCTGGAAAATTTTTTTTTAAAAAAAAAACCAAAATATTCTGAGAAGCTGTACACACGTGTACTAAAAATCATATAATATTTGTCTTGCTTCTTACTTACCATCTGTGTACTACAGAACCAAAGGACAGCAGTAATAAAAAAAGGTTAAATACTTTGACCCTGAATTTGATTATGTTATACTATTTAATCCTCCATCTTTATATATTATATTAAAACATCTCTTAGTTTTAATTCCGTTAAGTTTCTTCATTTTTTCAGCTATTTTCAATGTAATTTCTTTCATTTAAAATAAAAAAGTGAAGAAATTAAATTTAAAACTTTAGAAATTGTAAATTTACTCCTAATCTCTTTCATTATGAAACTCGCTTTTATTTAGAAATTAAATATTGTTTCGCTTTTTTAGCTTCTTAATTCATCTTTTTTTTTCTCTATAACAAAATGTAACTAGTGAGTTTTGATTCTCCTATTATTACAAACAAAAAAAAAGATAACTAAAAAAATAAAAGTAAAATCAATAATAAAATTATTGCGTCATCATGAAATTATTACTAATTTCATTGCATTTAAAACTTGATTTATTCTCTCAATTCTGTTCAAATTTTAAGAAAAAAAAATCTCAAATATGAGATATATTTGCTAAATCAAAGATGAGGCCTTTTTAATGGCTAATGTGAATTTACTTCAACCTTCTTGAACCATAGTAATCACTGTTTTTTCTTTTTTTTCCTATATTTTTTTTTCTAACCTTGTCATTTGAACTTATGAATTTGATTATTTGAAACATGATTGCATTTTTTTTCATTATTTTAGTTGATTTGGTTAAATATAATTCTTTTTAGTTATATAAGCTTTTGTAAGAATATTATTGTTGCCTATTAAAAAAAAGATAATGAAATGTGATCGATAAAGGTGATTGAGCACGCAAAGAAGTCAATAATAGTGACAAGATTGAAGACTTGAAAGAGTAGATGCAAAGTGAGAAGATGAAGGTTTGGGATTGCATTTAGTTCACATTGATTATCACGCCATTGATTCAAGGTTAAAATGTTTAAAATGAATAGATTGAGCTAATGAAAATAAAGTTATATCTGTTGGTTTTGTTAATAATATTATAGATAAAATAAATTATTAATCTAGTTGCTTTTTAGTTTAATGTATTTATTTACTTTGATTATTTCATTGAATTGAGATTTTAAATTTTTTTTGAGATTTCAAAATTTTAAATAGTAGTACTTTTGCTTTGATTATTCTATTAAATTTGATGTTTTTGTTGATAATATAGATAATGATTATAGTGATAAAATAGATATAAAAATAAAATAAAAATTAAGGATAATATGAATTTAATATATTAAGTTAATAAAAATTTTAATAGTGCCAAACAAAGATAAAATAAAAGAGATATTTTAATATAATATATAAAAATGGAATACTAAATGGTATAATATAGTAAAATTTATGGGCCATAGTATTATTTAGCAGTAATAAAAACACGGTAAATCTGGTCAAAACGCAAAGCCACGGTAATAGAAAAGTACGGGGGGTAAAAAAATAGAGTCAGATCACAGTCATCACCGTTGTAAAACCATTGCCGACACTCTGACTCTAATAACAAGCTCTCTTCATGAGGAATCTAATGATGTTTTATTCCGCTCCAATTCTCTCTACCTAATCCAACGGTTCACATTTCTCTATGACTGCAAATCTAAATCTCTACCGTCCGTTCAGATTCACGCGCAAAGTTATCATCATCCTCATCTTTCCTAGATCTCTAACGCAAACTCTTCTGGCAAGCTTTTCCTCTTCGACACTCACATCACATTAAGGAAACCTTTTTTTTTTTTTTTTTCTTCCGTAATACCCATTTTGCCACTGAGGCCAGAGATGGTGGAGGCGCAGACATGGACGACGAGGAGAATGAGCAACCCGAGGTTGGACCCAAACTCCACCACCGTGGCTACCACCACAACCGACCAAGTTCTTGATATTCCGGCAACCCCACCTGGGGATGTGCGCAACAATGCTTACTCCATCACTGGATCATATTTCTCTCCAACACTTTTAACTGCCATGATCATTGCATCATGGTACTTGTCCAACATTGGTGTTCTTCTTCTTAACAAATACTTGCTCAGTTTTTATGGGTATAGATACCCTATATTCTTGACAATGCTGCACATGATTTCTTGCGCTTGTTATAGCTATGTAGCTATAAAGTTTCTTGAAATTGTGCCCTTGCAGCATATCTTGTCTAGGAGGCAGTTCTTGAAGATCTTAGCTTTGAGTGCCATTTTTTGTTTTTCTGTTGTCTGCGGTAATACTTCTTTGAGATACTTGCCCGTGTCGTTTAACCAAGCGATTGGGGCGACTACCCCGTTCTTTACTGCTATTTTTGCGTTCTTGATAACTTGCAAGAAAGAATCTGCTGAGGTTTACGGTGCCTTGATGCCTGTTGTTTTTGGAATTGTGTTGGCTAGTAATAGTGAGCCTTTATTTCATTTATTTGGGTTCTTGGTTTGTGTTGGTTCTACTGCTGGCCGTGCTTTGAAGTCTGTGGTTCAAGGGATTTTGTTAACTTCAGAAGCTGAAAAGCTACATTCTATGAATTTGTTGCTTTATATGGCACCAATGGCTGCTTTGATTTTGTTGCCGTTTACCCTTTATATAGAAGGGAATGTGGCTGCAGTTACGATGGAGAAAGCGAGAGGGGATCCGTTTATCGTGTTCTTGTTGATTGGGAATGCAACTGTGGCTTATTTGGTTAATTTGACCAATTTTTTGGTGACAAAGCATACCAGTGCCTTGACTCTGCAAGTGCTAGGCAATGCTAAGGCTGCTGTAGCTGCTGTCGTCTCGGTCTTGATTTTTAGGAATCCAGTGACTGCGATGGGAATGACAGGATTCGCGGTTACTATCATGGGGGTGGTGCTTTACAGTGAGGCAAAGAAGAGATCCAAGGTTACAACCCATTGAAAGAAAGACAACTAAAGGATTTGATTCTGATTGCCACAAACACTGGTGCGGCTCTCTCTTCTTTATTTTTTTTTGCTATATTACTTTCGCTTTAATGTGCAATTTCGAATAGATTTTTAATGGATCGAAAGGAGAGAATTCGAAGGATCAATTGGATTGTACAGACAGTGGAACAAAAGGGAAAGGCTTATGCCCCTTTCCTCTTTTTTTTTTTTTTTTGGCTTTGATTTGTTACTGTTGGGGTGGTTAGAGAATAAAAATTATCTCTAACTTTTCCTTGTGCGTAACCTTATAATTGAATTCTCTGCAATTGGAACACAAAAAGAACTCATTCATATATTGATTTTCAAGTGTTTTTATTGGAGAGAGAACAAAGTTCTCTTCTTTTATTTATCAAAAATATTAAATTTAGTTACATTAGTCTTTTCCCATTGAGCAGTTGCACTCTTTTTGGTATAGCATGTTTGTGCACAAATTTGGCACTCTTTGGATTGGGTTTCTGGGTTGGAGGTATTTGTCTGTTTTCTTTGCTTTTTGCATTTGCTTGTTGTCCTCTACTAAACTAGCAGCAACCAATTTTGTGGCTGTTTGCCCTTTGACATCCAAATTTCTGGGTAAGGGGTCTGTTCAAGCATCCGGGCCTTACTTGATCCAGATTGTGGGTTAGTATTCCTTGTTATGAAAGAAACTGAATTTAATTGGACATAAATTTGACAGTATATATCTTTGTGAGGAAAATTGCATAGTAATCAGGAATCATGTTTTTATTAGATGAAATGGGACAAAGTTTTACATTTATTTGCTAGCCAGGCTGCCATTGTGTCTGGTATTTTTGATCTATTAAGAATTTCATGCATAAAACAGAGTAGTACTTAAATGTTCATACCTGATAGCTTGGAGACACGTCCAAATCAGCCTGCTGGACAACCTCTAATAAACATGCAGGTCATTTTTATTTGGTCTTTTTCAAAGAAAGAGGATAGAACTCTAAATTATTCACATTACCATTCATGTTCACTTGATCGTAAGATTCTAAATTTCTATTATAAGAAATGAGTTGATTTTGAGCGACCAAATGTTTGGCCAAATTTTCTAATTACAGTGCTGGCGTGTTTATGGTGTCAAAATTGTTCTGATTTGATACATCAGAAATTTAGATGGCATATAATAGAAAAGTGGAACAGTTTAACTCATTTTAATGTTAAGCTTGTCTGTATTTGATCTAATCTTGTTCAATGAGTAAATACATTTTGGGGAATTTAATTAAGTTTAGCTACTTTAGGGTGAACTTGGTCAATTGAATTTATGCAAGTTAGGAGGGAAGGGCATCTGCCTTTGAGAATAATGAACACATAAGTGTTGGTTTTTATAGAATTTCAGGTTGCATTGCAGATAGTGATGGAGACTTATCAGGTGGTGATCCAAATTAGAAATTTCAAACCATGTGCAAGGCTATCTTTGACCTTCAAATGGTTTGGTATGGCAAATGCCTTCTCTTTTCATTATTTTGTAGCATGTACCAGTAGGCTTTGATATGATTTTGCTCTTATTGCTTCATCTATGGGTTGTTATTATCACATCATATTTTTATTGGAGTTTATCACTCACTGGCTGAGTGGTATAGTTATTTCAAAATTTCTGATTTGGAACTCCAATTAAGCAAGAACCTGACTAAATGTTGAATAGCGACAGACTTTCCATCTGGGCAGTTGCAGTAGCTTGACTAGCTAGAAATTGACGCATTATGTAATTTTGTCCTCTTGAAATAGTTCCTGGATAGTGAGGGTCCAACTACAGCTCTGGTTATTTGCATGACTGCCTCAACTCCCTCCAGTCGTTGTTAGGTGGATAGAGCCGAGATCTTAAACCTTCGATCAGGGGTTTTTTTTTTTTTTTTTTTTGGAAAGTACAAAAATGAAAGGAGCTGTAGAATTTTTTTTTATTTTTTTTATGAAGAGGATCTTGTGCTTTAGAAATAAAAATCATTTAAAATAATAAATAATTATATCTATTAATGAGGTTATTATCCAAATATTTAAAATTATACTAATTACAGTATCATAACACATTATAATGTTTACTTGAGCTCATTCAATATTTATTTTAATTTTTCATGACATGAATTCTATTATGCATCATGGGCTGCACATCAATTGAAGTTGCAAATTCATCCATCCATGAGAAAATTTGCAGCAAATCCAGTTCTTGCCTTCACGTTGCTTCAATCAAATACATATTTGGATAGATTTCTCGAGGACCTTAAATTATAAGGTATTTTATAAATTTTATTACAGTAAAAAATTTTTGAGCTGTATATAGAATGGGTCTTCCCTAAGCTGATCCAAGCTCAAGAAGAGCATCTTCTGGCTTGGACTTTTTTGTGCATGTGTGGTGCACACTAAGGGAGTGCAATGATTTATCATCTATTGTGTTTCTTTGAGTATTTGATCCATTACAACCCCAAGCGAATAAACCCTTGAATATAATAGTCGGAAGGAATAGCTTTAAAAGGATGCATACAAGTGGTGGAGCACCTGCTTTGTCTTCCGGCCTAACATCATCACCAGCAGTTGGATGCTCACTTGCAGCTGATGCAACAGCTCCATTGACTCTTGTCTATATTAAAAAGGGGAAAAACAGTAGTAAGTCATAGTAAATGATGCAGGTGTTGATGTTAGTTGTGGACATTTTAACCCATTAGGAATATGTCACGTTGATCAGGATAACTGAAACAATAGAAAATGGGTTTCCTTGAAAATTATGAACCAATAGGATGATTTACAAAATAAAATATCTTTGTCACCACCATAAGCGAATGATATACGTAACAAACTTTAGCACTTTTCGTTTGATACAAGCAAGAAGCAGAAATATCACTTAATAAATTACAACAAAATAGAAACAAGATAAATAATACTATGATTTATTCGTAGTCTTATATTTAAATATTGAAATATAAATGAATTATTTATAATTCATTGGAGATAAAAGTTTCATATTATTTCTTAATACTTTAATTATACTCTACAATTAAGTGTTTATTTGGATAATATAGAGAATTAAAAATCAAATTATATCATCTATTTTCTGTCAAAAATTTTGGGTGTACACAATTTAAAAATGGTTAATTTATTTATTTATGTGATAATACAATGGCCTTATTTTATTTATTTTTATTCAACAGTAATATAAAATCTCCATCCCTTTATATTTAAAATAATATTTGATTTTTTTTTTACATTTTTGTTATTATTATATTTCAAATTTTAAGAGTCTAATAAAAAGAGTTTACAATATTTTCTTATTAAAAGTAGTTCAATTGAATTTATTTTCATAGGTTTGTAAGACACAATCGCGTCTTAATTGGTTTAACTTGTCAACTTTTTCATAAGTCAGGCCAATAATAATAGTCCTTTAATTTGTCACTACTGCTTAATGTGTACGTTTGCAATTATAATTTAATATATTATTTAAAATATATATTTATAAATATTATTAAAATTAAAATATTTATTATTAAATGTGTAGTTAAATAAATAATTTTTATTTTTAAAATAGATAAAATATAAAAATTTTTGTTTTTTATAATTTATTTTAATAATTTTTATTTATAATTATCTTTAATTAAATAATTTTACACAATAATTTTGATCGGTTGTGTTAAACATTTAACTTAATATAGCCAACTTCTTTTTTAGTAAATAATTGATGAATAATAAATTTTTACCTCAAATAAATTCTGATACTATAATTAATTATCTATATAGATTGAGTTAATTATTTTTGTTTGAATGGTAGAGTAGTCCATATATTGTTGTTTAATTCTACCTGCATGATGTTGCGGGTTTAATGTGAATTTTTATATTATTTTGATAATATTATAAACACTTTACAATCAGTTGTTAATTTGTTATTTATTTAGGATAATAAAAGATATTTTCATTTATAAAAAGTCATATGATATTTACAAAAAGAAAATAATCTCATAAACTAATATATCGATATGAAATTGATCTTCAATACTACTAATAGTTACATACTAACTTAGTTTTAAAATCATAGTTTTATTTTTATAATAAATTTTCTTTAATAACTCTAACATCTTTATTAATTATGAAAATTTCACTAGATATGATAATATAATGCAATGAAAGCTAAAATTCATATAGTATAACAAAACATATTTTAAAAATAATATATAATAATATATCATCATATATTATTAAATAATCAATTTCAAACTTTTAAAATTCTAAAAAAATGAGACAATAATTCTCATTAAGAGAAATAAAATAACAAATCTAAAAAACAAAACCCTAAAAAAAGAGACAATACAAAATAAAAAGTAAACAAATAGGATAAAATAACTTATTTTATTAAATTAAATATAAAAAGTTAGGAGAAAAAAAGTTTATTGTCATTAGAATATACCCACAATAATTCCAAAATATTAAAAGAGAAGAGTTATTTTAAAGAGAAGAGAAACAGTTTTTAAAACTTTTTTTTAAGTGTTATAATTGTAAATGTTGTAACTAGTATTATAGTGGACAAAAATAATATATGAAAATTATGATATATTTTGTTCTTTATCATTAAAGTATTAAAATAATTTAGTTTAAATTATAAATTTACTTTTCAACTGTAAAGTTCACAGTTTTATTTATATAAATAGTTAGTTTAAAAAACATTAATATCAATAATGTAACATTTTTTATATATATACATTTTAAATATATACATAGTTTGTTTATTAATATCAATAACATAACATTTTAAAACATCTATCAGTCTATGTATAATGCGTCAGACACAATGTGAAATAATATTAAAAATTTTGATTATAGAGTCAATTTTGAAAAGAAATAGCATTTTTTAAAAGAATTCATTGAAGTGTGCTTTGATTGTATTAAAAACATTTATGTTAGTTAATTAATAAATGATATCACCAAACAATATCAATAATAAAAAAATTAAAATTTTAAAAAAGAATAGACTAACATTATTTTGATACAATGTTGTGCAAATAATTTTAGGCTGATAAAATTTTTAAAAATAATAACTTTATTTCATTTTAAGATGGAATATTATAAGTGGAAATATAGTTAGAATAATTTAATAAAAAATGTCATTTCTAACTTATTATTCAAATTTTATAAAATATTTTATGAACTTGAAAAGGAAAACTAAACGATAAGAGAATTGATGATTTTTTTTTTTTTTTAAGAAAAAGATGCAAACTTCGAATGAAGTCAACCCAAAAGCCCGAGGATGAATCTTTAATAATAATAATAATAATAACCACTTGGAATGAACCCCAACTCAACAACGTTTAGTACAATTTTCTTTTGGAGAGTTTTTTTTTTTTTTGGGATCTTAAGTGTGGATTTTTCTATTTCTTCCACATGGATTTGATGCATTTAAAAATAAATCTTAAGAGTGTTTCATTCATTTTCTTGATTTGATTTAGTATATTGTATTAATAGAATGGGCAACAAGTGGAGAAAGGCTAAATGTAGTGATGCAATTTATGAACCAAGAGGAACCTCCAAGAAATAGTAAAATAACTCATTACTATGGGTTAAAGTTAACATCCATACCCCCTTTAATATTTTTTAAAAAATGAAAATTGAAGAAGAAGAAGATGCAATTCACTAATAAACAAAAAGACATTATTTCTAGCAATGGACACTACTGATTATAAGTTGACTAAAGATGGAAGAGCTATTGTACAACCATGCATGAGGCTGTACAATCCATCCCTAAAATCCTAGCTTTGAGATCCTTTTAAAACTAGTTCTCCCTTAAACTCTAAGACTACACAGCCCTGACAGAGGGATGTACAGTCCATTCCTGGTTGTACAACCCGCATGCAAACCCTATTTCTAGGAGATTCATCTTTCTCTCTATGATTAGACACGTTCATGGTGCAACCAAAACCATTTATGGCCCTGTGCACCCATTCATTGTCTATAAATACCCTCTCATTTGAAGAGGAAGAAAGGTTTAAACAACCTTAAAGTTACTCTGCCAAAATTTAGTCTCAAAACACACTTAACACAAAAACCTTGAACCCCAACCCACTCCAATCACTTTCAAGGTACAATTAGGCCTAAACTCTTTATCTTTGTGCAGTCCCTAAGCATTTTTGGAAGAAAGTATTAAACTTGTGAGCCTCTTAGGGCACAAAAACACATAAACATATCTAAAAACCCCTTTATCCCCTCTTGTTCTTCGTTTTCTTTCTTTTTTCTTTGTTTTTGAAACCTAGGAAACATGGGTTGTACAACCTTGTCTATAGATTGTACAACCTAATTGCCTGGTAGATAGTTTTTCAAAATCTCTTTTCTTTTCATTCAGATTTCTCCTTTTCTATACTCTATTCTTAAGATGTTTCAATGTCCTAATAACATAGTAGGATGAGACATAACACCTTAGGATCCTTATTCACTTTAAATATGGAACCTTGGCATAATTTTAATGTGATCTTATAGATTCCCTTTATGTAATGCTTTCGGTCTCTCACTTGAAATTTGATGTGGTGATCAAGATTTTATTTTTTCTAATCATTTTAAGGTAATGACCAAATGAGGAACTTAAGGTTCCAATGACTTTGAGAGTCCATTTTGTCATTATGTTTATGTTAGAAAATGTGGTTAGTGTTTTGGCCTTTTAATCTCTTTCATTCTTGAGTTGTATGCTAACCCCACATGGTTAGTGGTACAAATGGATGCCATGGTCTTTTAGAGCTACATAAGGTGAGGATTCATCAATCTTAGAATCCCTTCCATGATAAGTTTTGCCTTAGGACATTCAATGTTCTCCAAATGCTTGACATTGTGTGTTTATCTCCTCTTTATTGCTCATGATTCATGCATATTGATTCTGTTTTTCATTCTAATTTGTGATGATGAAGTACATTAACATGGACATTAGATGCATATTTAGGCACCTTGACCATGGAGATATGGTAATGTTATTCCATTATTGCCTTATTTTACTTGTTATGTCTCTTTGCCTTATTTTACTTGTTACGTCTCTTACTTCCATCTTTTGATTACTAACTTGATCTCTTTCCTTGGGTGTAGGTATTCTTACTTAAGTTAGACCATGAACTTGGTCTTGATGACCATTTTGTATGATTATGCTTGAATGGATGAATGATAATGCATGTTAAACCCCTATGTCATGTCACATGACCCCATTCCTTTCTTTGGAACGTTATGTATAGCTGGATGATAATGCATATTAAGCCTCTATGTTGTGTCACATGACCCCCTATCCCTTTGGGCGATGACTTGAGTTGCTTGAACGGATTGTGATTAGATGTATGCTTAGGGATAGTAAATTGGACTAATTAATAACTTAGTCAAAATGTCAAAAGTAAGCCAAAAATATTCGAAGGCCAGATCCTAATATTTGGGCAGTTTAGTTGGCTAACCTCTTTTTCAAGCCATACCCAATTTGCAAACCTGATCTTTGATGGGATGAAGACGAAATGAGCCTTCTAATTGACTTAGATTATATTCAAATTTTGTATTCCCCCAGATTCTTGTCCCAACCAAAGATAGATGGTGACTTCATATTTTCTAGGGATAATACCAATGTATTGTCTCACTTTTGGTCCCCCAATGACCACCATTTTGGACTAAGGACTTTGAAATTACGCAATCCCTAAAAGGATCCCTTGTTGATCCAAGCATGTTTTATACCTTGGGGTCAATACCAACGTAAAGATCAAAAATTTTAGGAAAATACATAAATACACGTAAGAGTTTTATAAAATTACGAAAAAAAACTTAACTCTTATACTAGGTTTGGTTTATTTGATTTGTTTAGTTCTTATTTATACAAACCAAGCCAAAAACTGAAAATTAAAAATTTTAAAATTTCTAATCGAACCGAAATAGAAAAGTAACCAAATTGAACTGAATCGAATTGATCGGTTCGATTCAATTTTTTTTTTATTTTGGTTCAATTTTGTTCACCCCTAATTAAAACGCTTAAACCATGATTACACCACCAACTATAAGACTAGCAATGACCACAATCCACTGGTACCATCTAGACAAAGTAACTGTGTTTGATGTTGGGATTTCATCAGCTGGAGAAGGCAAAACAGTTGGAGATTCGAATCGGGGCAACACACTTATGCTAAGTTTCATGTTCATAGACTCGCAACTAAGATTGTCAAATTCATTTTTTTACCCTAAAAATGGTAAAAGACACTAGAATCAAAATTGTAAAATTGTATGATTTTACAACATAACAAAATACGTTTAAAATATAATTTTATATATAAGTAAATATATTTCAATTCTTATACAAATTAAATTCTATATATATAAAAATATAAATATAAATCAACTCTTATTTCTAGATGTTGAAGACCCAAAAATGACATCAAAGTATTTATTAATTCACAACAAAACTCAATTTATTCGTTAGTCTTGCTTGGATTATAGAATGCTTGATCTTAGCGACACGTCAAAGCAAACTCTCAAAATTCAAGCTAATTTTTTGAATCCACCGGATACAGGAAGCAAGCACTTAAGAGTAAATCCACAAATTCAAGTAATAAAAGAAGCTATGAAATTAACATTAAAGAGACAGAGATAAACAGACATTGCAGGTCATAAAAAGCTTCATTTGCTTGGGTTTTTATATTAAAAATTCCCAAACAAAAAGAAAAAAATTAAAATTTCTTAGTTTCTTTATATGAAATTGAATACAGTGTCTATATGTATTATGAAAAGCAGAAACTAAAGCCAACAACAGTTTGTGAATAAACAAAACCCAACCCAGCTAAAAGTAGAAAGATGAAGCTAAAATTAAACAAAAGAAAGCAATTGCGGGAAAAGATTAGCAGCAACATCCAAGAAGAGAAAACCAATTGCTTCCTCGGAGAGAAGAGAAGCAAGTATCGGCTGCAAAAGTAGAGGCGTGTAGGTGCAGCAGCAAAAGCGGAGTCAAACAACAGCAGTAGAAGTGGAGTCGAGTAGCAACAAAGAAGAAGAACCCAAATCCTTGAGTCGAATTCTGCTGCAGAGAAAAGAAATGACGAAAAAATTTTGGATTTTGGCAATGCTCACCGTTTTGTCTAAACACAGATGGACTGGGTTAAAAAATTTTGGATTTTTCACTCTATAAACCCATTGCAATTGCTGGGCCCATAGAAAAAGAAGCCCAGGATGGTTACTCACTGAACTCATTAAAATTAGCCTCAAAATCGTGATCTTACCAATTCAATCAAGTTCACTTGCAATTTCACCTGATTTTATAGAAAAAGCGATTTTTTGTACGCATTGAATCATTCATAAGATTTCGACTTGTAAGATCGTACGAGTCAAAATGCAATTTTGACAACATCGCTCGCAATGGTTGCCCACACTACAAATGTACCATTTCTTTCCTGGAGATGCGAGTGGAATGGTATCTTCTCGGCTTATCAAGGCCTCAATGCCTGCAGTTGCTATATTGTTGGAATCCAGTCCCATTAACTCTTTACCGCATTGTGTTTTCCTACTAGATACCTAAAAACTACACCAATTCAGCTTAATAATGATAATACTTAGCCGCCATTGGTTTTTACCTATAGAAAACCATTGAATTAATGGTTTGGCAGTCGAATATTTATTCACATAGTAGAGGAAGTCGTGAATTTTACCTTCTAAACAAAATTTTCAATGTTAAAAATTAAATGGGTGATATACCATATTTTTATAATAAAATCAAATACTAAATTGATTACTTAACTGATTTTCAATCGCATCAATAGTTTTGAATCAAAATTTTCAAAATAAAAAAAAAATTATTTAAATTCAAAAAAATGCTAGAAAAATATACCATCAAAATAAAACAATCCTTATGATAATCAATTCAGACCTAATCAAACTATTCTTTGAATCAATTTTCAATTGTACTTGTGTTATTGACTGAATTTACCTGACTTTCAAAGACAATGGCCATATGGATGAAAATGTAAAAGAAGCATACCAAGTTTGTCTCCAACATGGAATTGCTTTCCTTGAGGCCAAGTTTGATAATCAAAGTTGGTAGTCCAACCTGTCTCAACACAAACCACAAATTCTGTAGCCAAAACTAAAGGGACAAACGTAGCCACTACCATGGCAATTATCATGCAGGTGATCTTGGAAGAAGCCATTACAACTTGTACTAACTAAGCAACTTTGGAAGAAGCCATTACCACTTACACTAACTAAGCAACTTTCCTTACTCCAAATAAATAAAGATACCAATATTTTTAGATGCTTTCTTGCTCAATTGCTGTTGCTTGTTATATTATATATAAAAGCTCAGTTGTTTTTGCCTAGTTATAGAGTCCATCCATCACTCACACCAAGTTCAACAAGCAAATGTTAGGACAGAGTCCGGCATTAAGCAACTTTGTAACAGCATTATGATTTTGTCTTTGAGCTATTTAGACTGATTTTTACGTAAGGATAGTTCAATAAATTGGAAGGGGAAGCTGACTTTTGTACCTGCACAACACACGCTTGAACGAAATAGAGCTACTGGAGTTCACTACTTCATTAACATTTGAATTTCAATGTCAAGGCGCAAGATTTTGGTGTGTAGGCCTATTTATTTTTACTCTGAAGCTGGGCTTTCAGTTCTTGTAATACAAATTCTATCACTAGACTAGTCTCTATCACTAGACTAGTCCAAAAATAAATTTAAAAAGAAATTCAATATCACTAACCTTTTAGGAATTTGGTATAATACTAAATTTCTGATAAACAATCCAAGTTTTCTGTTAAGAAAAAAAGTTTCCTTGAGTAAGTTGTTTCTTTTTCATTTTACTAAAAAAATTTATAGTCGTGATTATTGGGTTAAGAAGTGAGGCTGCAGATGAACTAAACTGTTTGGAAAGAATTCAATTGGGTTGATAGTAATTTGTTCAAACTCACTTATTTTGCTAAAAATGATCCCAAATTTAATTTAAAACTTATTTAGATAAATCAAATTTAATTAAGAACATACTCTATTTGTTTAACTTCGCGAATAGCTCATTAATTTTAAATATTTTTTATTTTTATAGTATATGCTTACAATATAATATTTAAAAGTATACATAAAATTTAATAAAATATTACTTTAATATATTAAAATATTTAAAATAAATATTTTAGTTTTAGTAATTTTATGAAAATTTATATTTGGATTTAGCGAACTACCTAATCAAACAATGCTAAGAAATTAAAAGACTATAATCTCACAATAAACCTCTCACTCTAGTTATCCAAAGACAATATTATAAGCTCATCAAATTTTGTTTAATAAAAAATTAAGTTTAAACTAGCTCAAATTCATTTGGATTAGACTCTATTCATTTGCAGCACTATGAAACTAAGAAATTTGCAGCTGATTCCTTCAGTCCTTGTATGAACACGTGAAATTGTTGAAATTTTCCTCTATCTTATTGTGGCACAAAGAAAAAACAGCCCTCATTTTCTTTTTTTAATATGTACGCAGGTGCATGATTCAATTGACATACTAAGCTCCGTGTGCCACAAAAATTTTTGGTTTTGCTTCACGAGAAATCCCTCTAAAGATATCAAAGTATTGGTCTCCATTTCATCTACGAAACAACCTTATGGCAAGCTGCTATCTTCTTTTTCAACTTTACGTGATAGGACTTTCTTTTACTATCGTCTATTTGCAATCGATTCAATATTTGTAAATTCAATTTTATTTGGATCATTTTCATATTTATAAATCAGAACACTCATGTAAAGCAAATATATACAAAAACCATAATCATAAGCACTTGGTTCTTCCCTTTTCATTATTTTGATCCTTTAGAAGAAGCAAAATGGAGAATAGAACAAGACCACCTTCTCATACTTCTATTGGGACCCATTTTGTCGATATTCATGAAGTGTTACCAGAAGAAGAAGAAGGAGAAGAAAAAACAAGAATGGCTGACAAGACAAGAAGGGCTCTAAACAGACAGTTTAAAATTAGGGACCAAGCAAAGAGACCCCATAGGAGTTTTAGCAGGCAAGTTTCACTAGAGACAGGCTTTTCAGCTCTCAATATAGCATCTAAGGCTAAAGATGAGAGGAGGTTTCTTCCCCGAAGTGGACGTAGTTTTGGAGGATTTGATTCAGCTAATAGGATCAATAACCTTGGGGAAGCTAGGAAAGGTGATTTTAGCATGTTCAAAACCAAAGCCACTCTTAGCAAGCAGAATTCTTTGTTACCTGGAAGAAAGGAAAAGGATATGGAGCCCCATAGACTAGATGGGTCTAATCAGGTTGATGAATCTGTTAATCAAGGAGTTCCTGCTGGAAGATACTTTGCTGCTCTTAGAGGACCAGAGCTAGATCAAGTCAAGGTATAATACTTCGTTAGCTCCATATGTATCAGTTAGTCATACTGGAGTCATCTATTGCACAATGCAGTTAGTCGTATAACAGTCATATAGTGAGGTTGCTAGATTGAATTTCAGTATGCTGTGAGTCATACTAGAGTCATCAACAGGTCTATGATGAGGTTGCCAGATTGAAATCCAGTCAGATATACATGTGTAGGAAATCTATAGCCGTATTCATTTGAAACTAGCATTTCAATGGCGCAAAAAGTATCATATATTATATTTTTTATTCTTATTTGTGTTGTGCAGGACAATGAGGATATTCTCCTTCCAAAAGATGAGAAATGGCCTTTTCTTCTCCGATTCCCAATCGGTTGCTTTGGTATTTGTCTTGGCCTAAGTAGCCAAGCTGTGTTATGGCTTGCCCTAGCAACAAGCCCAGCGACCAAATTCCTCCATGTTACACCATTCATAAACCTTGCCCTTTGGCTCTTAGCTGTTGCAGTCCTACTCTCAGTTTCTTTCACTTACATCCTCAAATGCATATTCTACTTTGAAGCCGTAAAAAGAGAGTATTTTCACCCAATTCGTGTCAACTTCTTCTTCGCCCCATGGGTTGTGTGCATGTTCCTATCCATCAGCGTACCCCCTATGATAGCTCCTAAAACCTTGCACCCTGCCCTTTGGTGCACCTTCATGGGACCATATTTTCTCCTTGAGCTCAAGATTTATGGCCAATGGCTTTCGGGCGGAAAGAGGCGTCTGTGCAAGGTAGTTAATCCATCTTCTCATCTCTCTGTGGTTGGGAATTTTGTTGGGGCAATTTTAGCTTCTAAAGTGGGGTGGACGGAAGTGGCTAAGTTCTTGTGGGCAATTGGATTTGCACATTATCTTGTGGTGTTTGTAACATTGTATCAAAGATTGCCCACAAGCGAAGCGCTGCCTAAGGAACTACATCCTGTTTATTCTATGTTCATTGCTGCCCCATC
>CATIWR010113648.1:0-32778 GCA_949677035.1 Omphalea diandra
TCAATTTCTTTATTTTCTTCTTGAGGGATTGATTCAATTCTGCAATAACAACACTTATTTGAAACATTAGTGATGATCAATCTAATTTGTCAAGATCAAAAGAGGTTTTAAACCTAGGATTGATTATCCTAGTTCAACACTTTCTAAGCCTGATTTTGCTTCTTTTAGTTGGACTAACAAATTGAAAAGTGGTGAAAGGTCCATGATTAAGCCTAAAACCAAACTTAATAAAGGAAGAAGGGAAGTCCAACAAGGTTGAACCACCTAAGCCTAATAAAACAAGTTCCATTGGTAAAGGACATATGGCCCATGATTGCCCAAACAAAAGAACCATGAAACTTATGGATGGCAGGATTGTTAATGATAATGATTATGATGGTTGTGAGATCAACCCCGAGATTCCCCATTTAGAGGATGTTAGTGACAATGATGACCCTAATGAGGTAACTAGTAAAAATGTTTTTGTTTCTAAGCCAACGTTAAATGCCCAAATAAAAGATGATGATGAGCAAAGAGAGAATATTTTTCATGCAAGCAAGGTGTAGGATAAATAGTAACCTTTATGTTTTAATTATTGATGGAGGTCGTTGTACTTATGCAGCTAGCAGTTATCTTATAGAAAAGATGAACTTACCTACCATTCTATATCCTAAACCTTATAACTTGTAATGGCTCAATGATTATGGTGAAGTTAACATAACCAAGCAAGTTAAAATTTCTTTCTTTATGGGCAAATACAAGGATCATGCTTTATGTGATGTGGTGCCCATGTAAGCAAGTCATATTCTTTTAGGGCATCCATGACAATTTAATAGGAGGGCTATGCATTATGTGTATCTTAATACTTACGAGTTTGATTTTGATGGAAGACATGTTATACTTTCTTCATTGTATTCTAAACAAATTTATGAAGATCAAAAAGTAATGAGAAAGAGAGAACATGCACATGTGAGAGAAAAAGAAATAAATGCGCAATAAAGAAGAGATGTGAGAAAACCATAGAGGGGTGTGAGAAAAGAGAGAAAAAAGAAGAGATTAAAGTAGATGCATAAAAGAAAATAGAGGTGCATATAGAAGGAAAGGGTGTAAAAAAAAGCTTTAATTAAAAAAAAATGAAGTAAGGAAAAGATGTTTAACCCAAACACCTATGTTTTTGGTGTTGTATAAGGAGGCATGTTTTTCTACTAACAACTTAATAGTTTCTTTGCCTAGTGTGTTATTTTCTCTTTTGTAGGATTATGATGATTTGTTTCTCGAAGAGATGCCTAAAGGACTACTACCATTGAGAGGGATGAAACATCAAAACAACTACATTCCAAGCTCTCAAGTTCCAAATAGACTGGCCTATAATAGTAATCCCAAGGAGATAAAGGAGCTTTAAAGGCAAATTGATGAGCAAATAGAGAAAGGGTTGATAAGGAAGAGTATGAGTTATTGTGTTGTTCTTATTTTACTTATGCTTGAAAAAGATGGAACTTAGAAAATGTGTGTTAAGTGTAGGGCAATAAATAAGATAACTATTAAATATAGACCTCCTATTCGTAGGCTTAGTAATATGTTTGATGAGTTGCATGATGCTAATATGTTTTCTAAAATTAATCTTAAAAGTGGGTATCATCAAATTAGGTGAGAGAGGGAGATGAATGGAAAACAACTTTCAAAACAAAATATGGTTTATATGAGTGGTTAGTTATACCTTTTGGTTTGACTAATGCACTTAGCACTTTCATAAGATTAATAAAACCATATTTTGTGTGTTTTATCTTAGTAAGTTTATGGTTGTATATTTTTTTTATGACATTTTTATCTATTATAAATCTTTAGATGATCATTTGGAGCAAGTCAAGTTGGTTTTTGATATTTTGAGGAAAGAAAAGTTGTATGCTAACCTTAAAAAGTGCTCATTTTATTCAAATAAAATAGTGTTTTTAGGTTTTATGGTGAGTGGACAAGGAATCAAGGTGGATGATGAAAAGATCAAAGCTATTAAAAAGTGGCCCATGCCAAAGAGTGTTGGAGATGTGTATTCTTTTCATTGATTAATAAGCTTTTATAGGCATTTTGTCAAGGACTGTAGCACCATAGCTACACCATTAACCGAAGTGATAAAGAAAAGTGATGGCTTTAAAAAGAGGAATGCACAAGAAAATACTTTTTCTTTACTTAAATTTGAATTACACCTTTATTAGCTTTACCTAATTTCTCTAATACTTTTGAAATTGAATGTGATGCATCAAGGTTAGGAATTGGAGTCGTCCCCATGCACAAAGGAAAACCCATTACCTGTTTTAGTAAAACACGTAATGAAGCATCTTTAAACTGCCCAAGCTATGATAAAGAGATGTATGCTTTGGTGAGAGCACTACAAATATGACAACAATACCTTTGGCCTAAAGAATTTATCATACATACCAATTATAAAAGTTTGAAATACCTAAAAGGGCAATAAAAGCTCAATAAAAGAATGCCAAATGGAGTGAGTTCATAGAATCTTTCCCACATGTCATAAGGTACAAACAAGGTAAGGAAAATATTGTGGCTGATGTTTTATCCTGAAGGTATGTGCTTCTTTCCACTTTGGATGCTATGCTTTTAGGGTTTAAATACATCAAAAAATTGTATGCATAAGACCATGACTTTAGCAAATTCTATGTTGCATGTGAAAAGGTTGCTTTTTAAAAGTACTTTATGCAGGAAGGATTCTTGTTTTAAGATAACAAATCGTGTGTGCCTAATTGTTCTTTGCGTGAGTTACTTACGAGGGAAACAGATGGAAGGGGATTAATGGGTTACTCTAGGGTACAAAAGACTTTGAATGTTTTGCATAAACACTTTTATTGGCCAAATATGTGATTGGATGTGCAAAAGATTTGTGATAAATATGTTGCATGTGAACAAGCTAGGTCCAAATCTAAACCTCTTGGATTATATATGTTATTACCTATTCCTAGCATGCCTTAAATTGATATTTCAATGTACTTTGTTTTGGGTTTGCCTAAGTCTAAAAAATGTAATGATTCAATTTTTGTTATGGTTGATAGATTTTCTAAAATGACATTTTATTCCATGTCATAAAATCAATGATGTCATTAACGTTTCAAACTTGTTATTCAAAGATATTATGAGAATACATAGTATGCCAAAAACTATTGTTAGTGATAGAGATACAAAATTTTTGAGCTTCCTTTTGAAAAATTTATAAAGAAAATTAGGAATCAAATTGTTATTTTCTACTGCTTGTCAATCGTAAACTAATGAACGAACCGAAGTTGTTAATATAACTTTAGAACAATTGTCATGTGTTTTAGTTAAAAAGAACTTAATAGGAAGATTGTTTGCCACATATTGATTTTACATATAATCGAAGTGTGCATTCATCTACTCATTTTTGTCATTTTGATATTGTTTATGGTTTTATCCCATTAAATCCTTTGGATTTATTTCCTTTACCTTTGGATATGTGAATGGATTTGGATGGGAAAAAGAAGGTTGAATTTGTTAAATCTTTACATGAAAAAGTTCGGATGAACATTGAGAAAAGGAATGAATAAGTTGCTAAACATGCTAATAAGGGGTGTATAAAACTTATTTTTGACCTGGTTTTTAGGTTTAGGTACATTTTAGGAACGAAAGATTTTCTAATCAAAGAAAGTCTAAATTGAACTCAAAGAGTGATGGACCATTTTAAGCCTTTGAAAAGACTAATGATAATACTTATAAAATAGACTTGCCTAGTGAATATGGAGTTGGTGCTATTTTCAATGTTTCTGATTTATTTCCATTTGATTTTTATGAGGTACACGATTCAAGGATGAATCTTTTTGAGGTAGGAGGGAATGATGCAAGTTAAGGAACCATTAAATAGGAAGAAACACTTTAACTCGAAGGAGTAATAACAAAGGCATGCCTCAAGAAGCTTAAAGAAGCTTTAGGAATATTCATACAAGAGGAAGTTAAGAAAGCAAGTCTTGGAGCATTTAGTGGATTTTTTAATGGCAAAGTAGATATTTTACACTTTTACTTTATGTGTGGATCCTCAAAATAAACTTTACAAATCCAACTTTATAAATGGAGAAAATTGCATAAAAATGTTCTTCATAAAAATTCTAAAAGGTTCCAAGAAACTTCTAAGAATATTCCAAACATCTTTTGATGAAAGAACAATATTCCTAAAAAGGGAAGGCAACACATATGGTAAGGAAATTATTAAAGTCAAGTTAAATATCTTCCAAGATATGCAAGATCTTAAGAATATTCTTCCTTCCTTTTTTCATCGAATTCTACTTCTTGTTTAGTGTAAGATTTTAATTATTTCTTTATTAGTGTTATTAGCTAATGTTTTAGGAAGATGACTATATTTCTATGTAGTTTGTTTCTTATTTCTAGAATAGATTTATATCTTTCATTCTTAGTTAGTAAAACATTATAATGCCTATAATACGCCATTCAAACCATGCTTTTGGCACTCAATTTTTATCAATATAATTCAGATTTTTCTCATGAGAAATTGTTCTTCTCTTTGGTTCTTGAAAGAACTTGGTGAGATTATTTAGGTGAAGGCTACTTTCAATGTTTCTAATTTATCTCCATTTGATTTTTATGAGGTACACAATTCAAGGACGAATCTTTTTAAGGTAGGAGGGAATGATGCAAGTCAAGGAACCATTAAATAGGAAGAAATACTTTAACTCGAAGGAGCAATAATAAGGGCACCCCTTAAGAAGCTTAAAGAAGCTTCAGGAATATTCGTATAAGAGAAAGTTAAGAAAGCAAGTCTTGGAGAATTTAGTGGATCTTTTCAATGGCAAAATGGATATTTTTACACTTTTATTGTATGTGTGGATCTTCAAAATAAACTATACAAATCCAACTTTACAAATGGAGAAAATTGCACAAAAATGTTCTAAAAGGTTTCATGAAAGTTCTAAAGGGTTTCAAGAAACTTCTAAGAATATTCCAAGCATCTTTTAATGGAAGAACAATATTCCTAAAGCGGGAAGACAACCCATATGGTAAGGAGATTGTTAAAGTCAAGTCAAATATCTTCCAAGATATGCAAGATCTCAAGAATATTTTTCCCTTCCTTTTTCCACCAAATTCTACTTCTTGTTTAGTGTAGGATTTTAATTATTTATTTATTAGTGTTATTGGCTAATGTTTTAGGAAGATGACTATATTTCTATGGATGATTATATTTCTATGTAGTTTGTTTCTTATTTCTAGAATATGTTTACATCTTTCATTCCTAGTTAGTAAAGCATTATAATGCCTGTAAATAGGCCATTCAAACCATGCTTTTGGCACTCAATTTTTATCAATATAATTCAGATTTTTCATTCCTAAACCCGTAATTCAATGTTGTACGTTTGCCCAAGAAATGTTTAAGAATCAAGCAAAGACTTTAATTTCCAACTAAGCCTCTAAATAACTTGTGTCTAGAAACCTAAGTTATAAAGAATCAAAGGGTGTTTAATATTCAAACTTAAAAATGACTAGTCAATTTTAAGGTTAGAATTAAACAAGTTTGCAAACTTGCTTAAGCTTTCACTTAAATAACCTCACTAAATTCTTTCAAGAACCAAAGAAAAGAATAATTTCTCATAAGAAAATTTGAATTATATTGATAAAAATTGAGTACCAAAAACAAGGTTTGAATGGCTTATTTATAGGTATTACAATGTTTAACTAACTAAGAATAAAAGAAGTAAATCCTATTTTAGAAATAAGAAACAAACTAAATAAGAATATAGTTATCTTCTTAAAACATTAGCTAATAACACTAATAAAGAAATAATTAAAATCCTACACTAAACAAGAAGTATAATTCAATCGAAAGAGGAAAGGAGGAAAATTCTTGAGATATTGCATATCTTAGAAGATATTTAACTTGACTTTAATGATCTCCTTACCATATGTGTCGCCACCCTATGAGGGTGGAAGTTTTGATTAAAGGAATTTAGAAGACAATAGTATGTGAATAACTTTTCCACTATTAAGTAATGATACAATTACAGTGTAAATATATAGAATTCAATAGTAAATAAAATAGGAAGATATCCATAAGCTTTAAAATAAGAAGATATGTACAATGACAAGATATACATAATACCAATCAAGGATTCTAACTAATCTTCTTTATTATTAGGTAGGCTTCCCTTATCAGATTTACTTTCCTTATCATGCCCCGTCAAGATGGTGGGATTAAAGGTGACACTAATCTTGGCCTGAAGCTTATGAAGACAATGACTTTATCAACAAATCAACAAGTTGATAAGTGGAGTTAGTGTAAGAGGTGTAGTTGACTAACTTGAACTTTATTTCATACAAAGTGAAAAATCAATGTCAACATGTTTCATTCATGAATGAAATACAAGATTTGCATGGATATATAAAGCTATAGGTGTAAAGGGAATAGATACATGAAGCTTTTGAAGTAAAGACTAAATCTAAACAAGGTCTATTGTAATAGAGGCCGCTGCATCATATTTAGCTTTGATGGAAGACCTATCAATTGAACATTACTTCTTTAAGCTTTACAAAATGGCATTGAACCCGAAAAAGGCAACATAGGTAGAAGTAGAGGTGAGATCATTAGGATTTCTTATCCAATCTAAGTCTAAAAAAGTATAAAGAAAGAAAGGGAGAGAGAGAGAGAGAGAGAGAGAGAGAGAGAGAGAGAGAGAGAAGAGAGTCCTTTCAAACAAACAACATATGATGAAGGGTACCCTAAAGATACCAAAAAACCCTTTTAATAATAGTCTAATGGATATTATTAGGATGGTGCATGAACTAAGATAGGTGAATAACAATATCTAGTATAATAAGATTAAGATGTTATAGAGTACCAACAATTGATTGATATTCAATAGCATTAGAGAGAGAGAGAGAGAGAGAGAGATGCCATTAATGATGGAAAGAGTGATAGGAGTCATTAGTATGGTGACACTCTTAGCATAAACTAATCTTGTTTTATGGAAAAGATCTTGGATATACTACCATTGATTTAAAATAACTTTGTTTGATGTTAAGAGAACTTCTACACTAAGAAAATAAGAAAGAGCCCCAAAATCTTTGATGGAAAATTAGGCTACTAACTTAAAAATAATAGATTGAACAACCATTGAGTCATTACTAGTAATTATAGTATCATTAACATATACCAATAAAAACACAATAGTATTTGAGTTATGTAGTATGAATAAGGACATATCTAAAAGAGAGATAAAAAACCCGGTGGAAATAAAATATTGATGCAACTCTTGACACCAAGCACGTGGTGTTTACTTAAGTCCATAGATGGCTTTCTTAAGATGACAAACATGTGTAGAAAAATTAGGATCCAAAAACCTAAAAAGTTTATCAATAAAATCATCTTTATTCAAATGGTCGTGCAAAAAGGCATTATTAACATCAAGTTGATAATCACCATCCTTGAGTTACTGCTTGGCAAAGAATTAAGCAAATAGTAGTTGGTCTAACAATCAGAAGGTTTCATGATAATTAATTCTTAGTCTTTGATGGAATCTTTTAGCAACAATACTAGTTTTATAATGATCAATGAGCTATATGAACTTCACTTGATGCGAAAACGCCACTTATAACTAATAAGATTATATGATTCAAGCAAGGGAACTAAGTCCCAAGTTCTATTTTGTATAAAAGCATTGAACTCATTAGGCATTTTAACATGTCAAGCAAAGATTTTAGTGTTGAAAGACACAGGTGGCTTCAACTTGAGAGTGAATTGTGATGGATAGAGAACATTTAGGATTGGATTTAAAAATATTTTGTCCAAACCTAGTTACCATGATGTGCTAGTTAGGATTAAAGGGCTATTCATCTTGTGAAAGAGGCAGGATATAGGTGTCGATGAAAGGTTGAATGGTCTTGGATGGGGAAGGAAAGGTAAGAATAACTATAATATTTAGATGATTAGTGGGTGTTGGAGGTGAGGTTGGTATAGGAAAAAGTGAGTTGTGCAATATAGATGATAAAGGTGTAGGTTGTAAGGATAGGAATGAGTGTGGAGAGGTAGGAGAAGATGAAGATATACATGGTAAAGAATAAGAAAATAAGGGTGTACCTTGCAGCGTCATAGTGCGAAGTGGCACCAAAGAGTCTGACTCATGGGAGGCACAAGATTACTTATGCCATCCATTACTATTAATAGACATAAGGTGGATATTGAGTGATAAAGAAAACATATTCAACAAAGTTGACATGCGTGGAGGAATAGAGTGTTGGAGACTTAGTGTCATAACATCTACAAGTACTTTGAGTGAGAGAATAACTAAAAAGGACACAAGGTGGGACTTATTTAAATAGTAGGGGCAAAGCCATGGGTGGCAGAGACAACCAAAGACCCAAAGTTTAGATAGATTGGGAGGATGGCTAAATAATTTTTCGTAAGTAGAGGTCATGGACATGTTCACTTTAGGCATGTAGTTTTTTAGATAAATCACAATGCATAGGGCCAAAAAGTGACCGAGACAGAAGAATAATAAAGAAGAGAAAGACCTGTTTGAATAGTATGATGTTGTCACCATTTAAAAAAACCATTGTGTTTTAGCGAATACGATGGAGTTATAAGGTGAGATATACCATTATCAACAAGAAATTTCTTTAAGGCAGTATATTTGCCATTATTGTTAGTATATAAAGAGATGATAAGGGTGTGAAAAAAATTTTCCATAATGGTTTTAAAATGAACAAAGACAACATACACATCAAATTTCTTTAAAATGAAACCTAATGAGTAACATGATAAACAAAAATGTCGTAATACTTAGAGCAATTATAAGAGGCAATGGGAGAATTCTATACATCTAAAAACATAAGTTCTAAGGGTGCTTTACTTAAAATTCGAAAAAAGTAACTTATGCATTTTATTACAATGACATGAGTTACAAGCAAAATCTGAATTTGTAGAATTTGAATGTTCTATTTTAGTGAAGAAACTAAATGTTACAGAATACAAGATGAAGGGTGACCAAGACATGCATGCCATTGAGGAAGAGTAGCTTTTATGATAGAAAAGGCAAGGATCCGTGGAGAAGAGAAGGATTGCTTCTGATGAGACTACTTATAGATGCCATCATTTTTAACGCCATGCATTAATATTGCCCTTGTGGTTTTATCCTTCATAGAAAACAATCATGAAAGTATTCAATACTTGTATTATTTTGTAAACAAAATGAAGATATTAAAATTAATTTTTTACTCAAATGAGGGATACAAAGAACATTAGAGATTAAAAGAGTGTAAAGGATAGGAAAGAGTAGTTGAGCCTGTGCATGTAATTGGAAGTCTTGTACCATCACTAATTAACATGTCACCATGGCCAGTATAAGTGTCATGAAGTGATAGATTTTAGAGATCATGTCCGACATGATGAGAGTCAGCCGAATCAATAAACCAATTAGGTGGTGTACGTGTAGATGCTTCCAGAATTGGGTGTTGACTTGGATGACCAAGGCATGTATTTGTAGATTTTGCATCGTTTGGTTGAATGTCATTGTTGAACGCAGAGTTGACTTTTGCTAGGTTTGGGATTTGTTATTAAAACATTTTTTGTTGGTATTCATTGGTGTTTGATAAGTGGAGCTGGAATGAGAGGATGAGTTATATGAGGTATTGGTTGGCTCATACATTGCATAAGCACTAACACGTAACTTAGAGGTTTTTGGGTTATCACACTTGATATGAGCTTCAAGATCAATAAGTTGTTCATGAAGCTCATCAAATGTAACTAGAGTCTCATGGACTATAATAACAGAGCTTATAGCTTTATATTCATCATCAAGACCTCCAAGAATTTTTAAGATGAAATCCTCATGGGTAGGAGGACAGTTCAGCCATGTGAGTTTATCAACCAAAGCTTTGGCATTTTGCATGTATTCAATGATTGACTGCGTACCTTTATGAATGAGCCTGATTATTCTTGAGTTAGGTAATACAACTTTTAACAGGTTTGGCATATGTATTAGCTAAGGTGGTCTAGGCTTGACGTGATGTCTTGGCAGATGCAACAAACAGAATGAGGTTAGATGTTAAAGAGGCTAAATTGGCATTAAGAATTAGTTTATCTTGTCCAATCCAAAGCATATATGTTGGATTCGGAATACCATCATCAATGTGTAAAGGAGGACAAGGATTTGTTCTAACAAGTGAATCCTATAAGATCATAGCCAATAAGTAATGCATGAAACTAAAATTGCCATGATGAGTAATTGAAAGGGTTGAGTTTGAGAGAGAGAGCATGATGAGTAATTGGAAGGGTTGAGTTTGAGAGACAGAGTTGAGCAGTGGCATTAATGGAGATAAGTGGGCCTGAGTTTTCAAGAGGTTTAACAATAGATGTTTTCTTTGAAGATGAAGAGGATGAGTTTGTACGAGTTATCTTAACTTTATTTGAAGAGTAGCTTATTAAACCTTGGAGCAGCTCTAATACCACAAAGAAATTTAGGAGACAAGAGTATGTGAATAGGTTTACCACTAATATATATAGAGTTTGACTGTTAACAAAATAGAAAGATATACATCAGCTCTAAAATAGGATGATATGCATAATAATAAGATATATACAATATCCATCAAGAATTCTAGCTAATCTTATCATCAGGTGGGCTTTCCTTATCAGATGTACTTTCCTTATCACTAATATGCAGGAGGTGCTTTTGTGCAACTTATGGAAGCTAGATTTTCCACCAAAAATTTAGAATTTAATATGAAAACTCTGTTATAAAGCTCTATCAGTGTCCTCTAATTTGGCTTATTTTTGTAACATGTGCATAATGAAATTTCCCTAATGAGAGTAAAGCTCGTATTTTTAAGGATTGCTATTAGGTAAAGGAGCACTAGCGAAAGGTCTCTTTAATTTCTCAAGGCCTTACGTAGATAACAATCCTTAAAAATATGAAGGTAGAAAGGTCTCTTCAGTACTTAGATAGCCTTACATAGATAGCTAGAAAAGTCTCTTCAGTACTTGGCCTTACATTTCTAGTTATATGAAGGTATCTCACTTTCAAATGTTTGCTATGATGTTGTGATCTATATGCAATAGTAGAAACTTGTTATTTCAACATAAAAGCTTACATTTTGAGGCAGCTGATGTTTGACACATTTTGAATTCTTTTGCTAGCAATTCTCATTGTTTGGATCCCTGCCAAGCCAATAAAGTAACCCATGGCTTAGCTTATTTTGCTTTTAATTGTTCGCATGCTCAGTTCTTCATTGAGGATATTCCTCCTATTGTTTGCCTAGTGGACATGGAGTTTTTTTTTTTTTGAATCAAAGAAGCAGCTGAAGCTTTAGTAACTGGTTAAACCAATGTCTTTTACATGAAAATCAAAAGCATAAATTGGTAAAGAATTAAGCCAGATAGATGCTTAGCTTGGAACGTTAAATCATGGGCTACACTAATGGCCGAACGATGAACTTGTTGAAAGGAAGTTTGGTTCCCTAACAACTCTCTGATGTCTTTAACAATAAGATCCAGCTGAGTTCTTCCCCGTGAAGCACTATGAATTTTGTTAACCAAAGCAAGGCAGTCAGTTTCAGTAACATGAACCACGCAACCTTGACTGCTAACCCATTGAAGTGCATCACATAACGCCACCCCTTCTATGCATTCAATGTTCAAAAACCCATGTAATGATGTAGACATAGTTGCGTATCACTGCACCAACAGTAGCTGTGCGTGCTTCCATGTTAATTGTTGCATCAACATTAAGCTTTAGTTCCCCCATTCTTGGCCGTTTCCAACCACAAGCCCTAATATCCAAGCTACTACCCAAGACTTCGAATGGCAGCCTCAACTGCACATGAGGAAGATATCGAGTCCCCATTCCATACCTTTTGATTTCGACAAAACCAAATGGCATCATAAATAGCTACAAATTTGGCACGCTCTCCAACATTAAGACTATCAAAAACTGACTAAATCCAGTCCTTGATGGATGAACACGAGAAAAATAATTTTGACATAGGAATCAAAGAGAGTGCTAGCAACCCTAGCTAAACTCACAGAATCTGAACAAGTGAAGGTCATCTTCATCACATACCCCACACAATTGGCACAAGTTATCCACTTGAACTCGTTTAGCAATGAGATTGGCCTTGGAAGGCAAATACCCCAACACCAACTTCCACATGATGAATAATTGTCGTATTGGAGCATGCACCGACCATAACTCCTTCCAAAAGGCCGAAGGAACACTGTTGCTAGGAAGGTACTGTTCAGATACATCGTGGCCAATTTGTACCCCGATCTAACCGTATAACAACCATCCGGATTATAGTACCAGCCCAGTTTATCCTCGTTAAATGTGGTTGGCAACGGGATAGCCAGTATCAACTCTACATCTCGTGGCAAGAACAAACCCCGAATCAAATCACCATTCCATCGCCCATTAATAATAAGGCCACCTACCATGTTAACTGAGGTTGCATGTGATTTAGGTGTAACAGGCTTGAAAGTTGATGGCATGGGAATCCACTGATCCTCCCATGTGCGAATACTTCCCCATTCCCTATACTCCAAAAGAAACCTTTCAACAGTAACGGAACAGCTGCACACAAACTACGTCAACTGCAACTTGGAAGTCGTGCCTCACTTGCTTGCAATAAACTAGAATATGAGAAGTATCTAGCTTTGAGAACTCTAGCTGTCACTGTATTTGGAGAAATTAATAAATGCCAACATTGTTTCGCGCGCAAGGCAAGGTTAAATTCTTTAAGACTACAAAAACCAAGTCCACCGTTCTCTTTGGCAATGCATAATTTATCCCAAGCTGTCCAATATATCCTTCTCCTGTTACCATCCATATCACCTCACCAAAAAGAGTTCATAATTTTTTAGAGCTTGTCTACAGTAGAAAGAGGCACCCGAAACAGTCATAGGATAAACGGGTAAAGCTTGCATAAACGATTTAATCAAAACCTCTCGACCACCAATGGATAACAATTTTCCCTTCCATTCGGCCAACTTCTTTTGAAAATGATCACTCAGATAACTGAAAACATATCATTTTGAACGACCCACAACTGATGCAATTCCCAATTAAGAGCCCTTAAAATCTGTATCTCCAATACCTAGCAAAGCCATGTACTCCTCACGTCGCGTTCTAGTAACCAATGGAGCAAAAAAAGTGCTTGATTTTGCAGGATTAACAAGTTGACCAGAAGTTGCCTAGTATAATCTCAAAATGCGTATTAACTCTAGAGCTTCTTTAGGATTAGCCTTAGTGAACAGTAAATTCTCATCCGCAAAAAACAAATGAGGGACACTAGATGCCGTTGGAGATAATCTAATGGCATGAAGGCTAGATTGGGAACGGGCCACTGAAATCATGCACGAAAGAGCATCAGCACATATGATAAATAAGTAAGGCGATAATGGATCACCTTGCTTTACTCCACATTGTGGTATTATGTTGCCTACTTCCCCTCCATTTAGAAGAACTGAATATGAGACAGTCGTCACACACCACATTGTTAGATCAACCTAAGGCTGTGCAAAATGGAACGCCTGAAGAACACAACAACGAATAAATGGCCACTCTAGCCTATCATATGCCTTTGCCATATCCAATTTAACCGCTACCATTCCCCCACAGCCATATAAATTGTATTTCAAAGAACGCAAAGCTTCCACATTTCCACATATAAATTGTATTTCAAAGAATGCAAAGCTTCCACCCCAAGTAGGATGTTATTAGTAATCAATCTGACCGGTACAAACGCACTTTGATTCTCTGAAACCAAGGGTAAAACACTCTTCATTCGATTGACTAAATCTTTCGAAACCAATTTATAAATTACATTACATAAACTGATTTGTCTCAATTTGGACATACGTACAGGAAAAGTAACCTTTGGAATAAGTACTAAATTGGTGTGATTAAAATTTAAGGGAAAAGAACCACCATTCAAAATGTCTAAACAAGCTGCAGAAATATCACTCCCACTAATGTCCCAAAAATTAACATAAAATGAGCATGTTAAGCCATCAAGACTTGGCGCCTTGTGTGGATCCATTTGAGAGAGAGTTGTTGTAATCTCCGCTACTTGAAAGGGACGCAATGGCGGCTCATTTTGCTCATCTGTCACTTTGTATGATACACCCTGTAACATGGAATCATCAATGGATGAGTCGTTGGACTCAAATAATTTTGTAAAATACGTGACAGCCACCTAACCCATCCCGTGCTCACTAGTAATCCACTGTCCTGTTTCATTAAAAAGCCCTTTCAGAGAATTTACACGCCTCCGATTAGTAGCCACCAGATGAAAAAAATTGGTATTACGGTCTCCCTCCTGCAACCAACGTACCATTGACCTCTGCTTCCAGTAGGTTTCTTCACGCTCCAATAAATTTGCTATGCTCTCCTACACTTGAATTATTTCTACTAAATTGTCATGAGAATGATTCATCTGTTTCAAAGAAGACAGACGATCCCTTAAAACATATTTCCCCCGACCCCATTCATGTAAATCCGGTAAGCAGGCATTCAATTTGCTCATGATGGAACCATTTTCCATGCAACGACTCCATGCGCTATCCACCTGTTCACGACAATCTTCATATTGGAGCCATAAATGTTCAAACCAAGCCCTTCTCTTCTTTGTACCTTGATGTAACCGGGCCCACCATGATAACAAAATTGGACAGCGATCACTACCGATATCGACACATGAAGCACACTATAATAATAAAAATTTCTTGCCATGAAAGTGAAGCAAGAAATTTGTCTAACCTTTCTTCCACTAAATTACCTTCTTTCCCAAGTAAAACCTTTCTTCCACGAAATTTGTCTAACCTTTCTTTCCCAAGTAAAATCTTCTAACCTTTCTTCCACGAAATTTGTCTAACCTTTCTTTCCCAAGTAAAATCGTGTCCAGAGTAACCCAAATCGTTCAAAGAACAATCCAAAAGCACTTCCCTAAAATCATTAATTAAGTGATGAGGACGATCAGCCCCGCCTTTCTTTTCTCATTCAAACAAAAGCTCGTTAAAGTCACCCCCTACCAATCAAGGGAGTGAATTATTAGAATAAAGTTGTCTTAGAAGCTCCCATGAATCCTTTGTCCTACTTCTATTTGGGCTCCCATAGAAGCCAGTAAACTGTCAATCAGCAAACCCAACCAATCCAATGCGCACATCTATATGAGAATTAGAAAAAGACATGATTTCCGCGTCCACTGAAGCAGTCAAAAATAAACCCAACCTTGGCACCCAGAAGAAGCTGGGACAGTGAACCCGTTAGCCATTCCTAGAGTTTGACGAACCCAATCGAACTTCTTAACATCATAGAAAGTTTCAATTAAGAACACCAACCAGGGGTGTCTTTCCTTGATTAAGGATTTTAACTGACGTAGTGTTAGTTGGGTTCCCAAGCCCCCTACAGTTCCACACTAAAAGACTCATTCGGCTGGGCAGGCCTGCAAAGCAGAACCCGCCTCTGTCTTGTTTAAATCCAACTCCATCCGACTGGGCCTTGAAAATGCTCCTTCAAAAGCATTAGCAAGTGCAGCAACTCTACTCTCCTCAATAACCTCTCTCTTTTTTGGGCCTGTTGACAGTTGATCAACCAACCCACTAACTGTGGCCCTACAGGCACAAGAGCCATTATATTAGTATTATCATTTGCTTCTTTAACCGCAGCAGAATTTGAGTATAACTAGACCCATCTTTTCACTTATCACTAATATTTAGGATTCATCAACAACAACTACCTCATCTTTATCATTACCAGCAGCTTTAGATGAGGTAGGAGTCTTCTTCTACCCTGCTCTCCGAATCCAGTGATTGACCGTTATAGAAACTTGAGATGAACAGTCGGTCAGTGCACGGAGGCTAGCTGAATATCGTCGACGCTACTTCGCAACGTCTGGGTTGTCAAGTAAAAACTCACATCTATTCTCATTGTGCCCAATTAGACGGCATCCAAAGCAGAAAGAAGGGAGCTTTTCATGACGGAAATACAACCAGAGGCTTGTTTCTCCACGCTTGAGGGACATTCCTTGCATGAGGGGTTTCAAAACATCAATGGCAACCCCAATTCTCATGCAACGCTGCATCTGAAGTGCCTTGGAATCAAACCCAATGAATGAACCCACCGCCTTAACAATTGTTTTTGCCATACTTTCTATTATTGCCCGTGGGGGAAGATTCTCAACTTGTATTCAGAAATAAAATTTGTTTAAAGGAACAACACTTGGTACAACATCGCCATTATATTTTTCAACAAGAAGAAGTTGTTGATTAAACATCCAAGGACCATTATCTAGCACACGGTTCATATCTGATTCATGGTAAAAGTGAAACTGAAATCCCTTTAATAGGCTGCCATAACTCTGCCAACGAATTTTGCATGGCCCCGATATTAACCGATTTCAAACCAAGAAACTTGCCCAGTGAACAGTACTGAAAGGAGCGCTCACCATCATCAGTCCGATCCAGCTCATCTTCCTACTCTACTTCCACTTTTTTTTCCCACGATAAATCCACATTTTGCATAGTATTTGTTAATCAATTTTGATTGTTTTCAAAATTGATTTTTAACTCTTAAAACTGAGAAAAAAAATATATTTTTAAGTAAGAAAAAAAATCATTTTCCATTCCTTGAAAAATTATTTTTTACGATGACAAAGCCTAACATGCTGTATTATTGCAAATTCATATAGATTTAACCTACTTTGCCAGTACCATGAATCGGACAGACAGCGACTGGTATGGTATTTGCTGTGTTATATAATCGAAGCCGTGAGTGACGGTAAAAGGAGAAATGGAGTCCAGGTGTGTGAGTGGGCCGGCAATCGATTCATTAGAAGCGGACGACCCCACATGGAATTGCAGAGAGAGAGCAGCGTCTTTGTGACCTAATTATTTGAGGGTTTCACAAATGATTTCTAAGGATGCTTGCTTTTTGCCAATGCCATTATAGCTCTCTTTTGTTGTTCCCATTAACTGTTCTGGGTAGGCATCATCTTACTTAATCAGTCCAAATTCTTTTTTTTTTTTAATATTAAAGAGGAAATGAAATTCAAATCTTGACGTTCCTCCTAGATCAATCCAAATTCTCAGCACAAAGGGCAAGTGTGCAGATCCATGTGTTAACACGTTTGGGTAGGAGTAGCATCCAAAGGAGCAAGCATATGTTTAATTCTCACATGGATATGCATTATTTAAAAAGTCGTCGTTTTTTCTTTTTCAGGTTGGATAATTGTGATTAATTAACTCGTCAAGAATTTCAAAAAGTGAATCAAAGAAGATTAGGCACACTAGATATAGATGCAATCAAAAAGGGCAAAAGGAATTAACGGTGCCATTGAGTCAAACCTAAATAGTATAGCATAATCTATAAAAGCCAAATCCATAAAGATTAAAGATGTTTGAACATTCTAACTTGTGGTTATTTTTATTAGTATTTCCAACACTTCCTTTCACCTTTTCTTGTGGGGAGAAAAAAATTCAATTCTCATTCATCTATACATGGAAAAAATTTATGTGTAAATATAATCATATTATACACTCATTTAATAACATAGTAATGTATAAAATAATTATTTATAATTGTTTAATAAGTTTAACATCATATTTGTTTTCATAAGTATAAAAATTATTATATAGTATTTTCAAAATTATTATATAGTATTGTTTAATAAGTTTATTAATTATCTATTATTCTTTAAAAAAAAAACATTCTAACTTGTGGCTATTTTGATTAGTATATCCAACACTTCTTTTCGCCTATTTGTTGTCAATGCTAAGTGACGAAAGTTTGGAGAACATGATTGGATTTACTTTTTTACTTTGAATGATAACAAAATTATAACAAAACCAAGAGAAGTTCTAATATTTGTACTTTAGTGTTTTTGGATGATTTGAACATACTCGACAAATGTTAAAGGGGAAGATTGTTGTGAATGCCAAGGGGAGAATGTTTGGAGAACATGTGACTCCAAGGCATTGGACTCATTCCTCTACTTTGAATAATGTGTTTTGAATAATAACAAAACTATAACAAAAACAAGAGAAGTTCTAATTTTTGTACTTTAGTGTTTTTGGATAATTTAACAAGCCCAACAAACATTAAAGGAGGAGATTATAATGAATGCTAGAGAGAGAATTTTTAGAAAATATGTGATCTCAAGATCCGTCAAACATAAAAGGGTCAAAACAAGTTCAATGGGTATTATGCAAGTTCAACAAGCGTGAAACATCTCCAACAAGCATTGGCAATCATGCAAAATGCATTGAAGATGTGTTGCAGATGCCCAAAGTTTTCTAGACCTCGCAACAGGTGTTATCCCTTTACAATGAGCGTTGGACTATTCAATAGACATTGAAGGATGGACAATAAACATTGATTGAATGCTACAAATAGCCAAAGCCTTTTAAACCTTGTAACGGGCATTATTCCTTTGTAACAGGCGTTGGAGAAGTGCTTCAGATTGAGTTGTATTGGACCTCACTATAGGTGTTAAAGTTTCACAATGAACATTGATCTTGCCTAGCAACAAGTGTTGCATATTCGTAACTAGTGTTAGAAAAGTGTCCAAGTCTGAACTAAATCTTCTGAAACTCAAAACGAGCTTTAGCCTTTTTTAACAGGTGTTGAAGAAGTTTTCAACAGGCATTGCAAATAGCTCATCAAGCTTAGAAAGCAACTATGTAAAGTTTGAAAAACAAAACACCAAGCTCAAGCTTTCTGGAAATGAACAACGGGCATTGTTCTTGCTCCAACAGATGTTGTAATCAAAGCCAGTGGCATTTAATGATGGACAATGAGCATTGAAAGTAAACATTACAAGTTCAATAGGGTTTAATGAAGAACAATGAGTGTTGTTACTTTTAACTGTTAGTTTTGCAGAAAAGTTGTCAGATATAACATTAACTATTCTAACGGTTAATTTTAGAGTTTGGCTATAAAGGGAGCATTTTTCAAGACTAGAAAGAAGTTAGAAACTTTTTGAACACTTGTGAACAACTTGTAAACATTTAGCAAGTTTTTTATGCAAATCTTTTTGGGTGTTGCTTGTGTTTTGGGTAGAATGAGATTACTCTATTACTCTTTTTGGGAGTAGATTTTCTTGAGCACTGAAAGTGCACTTGCTGCCTAATTGAGAGACATTTATACCTTAGAAAATATAAGGGGCTAGGTTGGCTCTTGTTTCTTATAAAAGAGAGTGATTGTAAAAGGTTGTTCTTGAACCTGTAAAAGGGAAGGTTGTCATTGAGTTTTGAAAAGCGAAGGTTGTCCTTAAACCTATAAAAGGGAAAGTTCTTCCTTAACCTAAAAAGAAAAGGTTTTTCTTGAGCCTTGAAAAATAAACAAAAAGGCTTAAATGAAAGTTTAGAGAGTAGAGTAGGCATGTTGCTGAACCATTATTTGTGTTGTTTGTTTCTTATGTGTATGTGTTTGTTTTTTATTTACAATCCAATTCACTCACCCCATCTTGGATTGCCTCATCTGTCACTCGGTACAACACTATTTTGGGGAGAAAAAAATTCAATTAAGTCTTATATCTTTATTAATGGAAAAAATTTGTGTGTGAATATAATCATATTATATACTCATTTGATAATATAATGATATAAAAAATAGTTATCTATAACTATTTAGTAAATTTTGTATCATATATATTTGTTTCCATAAGTATAAAAATACTCATACTTTTATTTAGACCTTGTTTAGATTGAGGTCTTAAAATTCATAAATTTGTCAGAATTTATGGCATTAAAAAACTTAGGTTTCCAATGAGTTTTTTATTGCATAAATTTTAAAATTATAACTTGTTTATTATATATATATATATAATTCATAGAATTTAAGGATAATTTTGAAATAAAAATCAAATAAAATTTTTTCATTCTTTTTTAAAGAAATAAAGATATGATATTTCATTAATTGAGAAAGTAATACAAAAAGATACGCAAAATATTATATAGATACAAAAATTTGTAATACATTATGAATCAAACCAAATAATTGAATTTGAATAATAGATTGCATTGACAAAGTATTTGATGGAGCAACCAACGCGAAGTATGTTTAAACAACTATATGTTCGACTCCCTTGTCTTTTTATAAATTTGATATGAATCATATAAATTTCAAATATGCTCCAAAAAATTTTTGCATAACTTCTTGACCATCAATCAAACAATAAAATATCATATACAAGCGACAATAAATTCAAACCTTATATATAGGGGAGATGTGGAAACACTATACACCAATTTCAAGATTAAAAAAAAAAAAAAAGAAGATAGATGTTAGAATAAAAGGTAAAAATCTATATAAAAAAAGTAGATCTAAAACTTATTCAAAAAAATAACAAAAACAAAATCAAAAACTCAAGATATAAAAATAGAAAACAAGAGTTAACTCAAAAAAAAGGGTGGATTCGATCTTTATAAAAAGAAAAAGAGTGAGCTCAATTCTTGACTAAAATTATCAAAATAGTCTCTAAATGATGCTACAAATACTAAGATAAGAAAAAGAGAATAGAAGGGAGAGAGGAAAAAAAAATAAAAAGAAAGAGAGAAAGACTTTCAATACTTAACAAACTGTTCAACTTATAATTACAAATTCTTCATTCATTAAAATGATGAATTTGACAAAATAGATTTTTAGAATCCATTATTTTGATGAATTGTGAAAAATTTATAAATTTTATCTATTTTTCACATAAATTTTATTTAAATCTATGAATTCTATAAAATCTTTTATCAAAATTTCTCAAATCAAATATTATTTTAATATAAATATAATTATTTCATCAGTTTAGTATAAATACAATTGCAAATTAATTTATTCTTTTGTTTATATAGTATTGACAAATTTAAAACAACCGCATGGAATTAGATAAAAAAGAACATGGACACATTCATTCTCTCAATCACGCAAAAAAAATAAAGTCATAAAAGATTTCTTGAACGTTTATTTTTCCATTTCATTTTCTCACATAAAACAACATACTCGTTCTAGATCACTCCTGATTCCATGTATTTAAACACTTTGTTAAGGCTCAAAAACAAAGTAATGATACAATCATGAATCATGTATGCTCATGGGTATGTTGAAGAAAAGTCCACACATGGGGATCACATCTAGTCAATATAATTCTACTGTCTCTACTAAATACTATACTGATTATGAACTTGGTCTTTTTCTTTCATTTCGATATGATCCCTAATCGCATTCTTTCCTCTTACGAGAGAACTAAAAATAGAGCGACACATTTTGCCATAGGCCGGCTCAACGTGACACAGGCCACCGCCGCCCACTTCTTGTAAAGGGGTAGTCGCACGTGGCTCATACCAGTTGCATGTGGCACTTGTCGTTCTGGAGTGGGATAATTTGTTTTTATATTTAAATTAAATAATTATGCCTTTTTTTTCTTTTTCCCCTTTCCTACTAATTAACCTCAATCTAAAAAAAATTCTCGTTCTGTTGGCATTCTGCTAAAGGTGGGAGACGATCAAATTGATGGGTTGAAATTAAATCAATTTTGAGTTGGATTATTTTCAGATTGCATTAATTTTAGTTCATTGAATGTATTCGACAGATTAAATTAAGTCATTGAATTAAAATATAAAAATTCAACTGTTTTTAGATTTGAAATCAATTCAAATAAGACCACTCATAATTTGATTGTTTAAATAAAAATAATAATATTTTAATTTTTAAATAAATTTTAAATCAATATACGAATTTACAACTAATTTATCTAATTTTTATTTATTGACCTGAAGGCAAAGCTTATGCAATATTTGTCATCATTCCTGAGATTACACCTAACTAAAAACCAAATTGAACTTTAAAATTTTTAAAATAAAAATTGAAATCATTGAATTGATTAATCGTATTTTTGAAATCGATTTTAGCCAATTCATTTTTTTTTCATTTTTTCAAGCTTGTTTATTAGTGGATTCTCATTTTGTGACAATTTCATATATTTAAATATTAGTTTTAAGAAAATTAGAATATGACGAACATCATGGCAATTACCTTTAAAAATAAAATCTAGCAATTAAGAAAATTTTTTTTTGTTTTATCTGAACTTACTTGATTATTGATCATTGAAACTAATAATTAGAGAAATATATTCCTTTAAATATATTAAATTGTTCAAATTGATGTAAAAAAATTGTATTGCCTTAATATTGCAAGTGAAATCGACTTCCATAGAAATCTCTAAATCAATGTAATTAGAGATTTTTTAATAGAATAAAATATGAAATGACTTCTATTTAATATGTTTCTAGTTTCTAAAAAAAGAATTAAATTATTCCTCTCCTTATGTGAGAGCATGTGTCTATCCTCTCCTTGAGAGTTTATGTCATTTTCATTTTGTGTTTTTTTATGAAAAATCACTTGGCAAGTTTGTGGAGGCTAGGAAGGGATATTTGTACTAGAGATATTAATCCTCATTAGGTCCTTTTCCAGTTCATTCATATAGTGGACCTCAAGAGAGTGGTGGAAAGGGAACCTTGGATATATGATAACCATTTGTTAATTATCCATCAACTGATGCCAAGCCAAGTCTCAATCTGTATTCCATTGAACTATATCAGTTTTTGGGTTTAGATCCATGATATGCCCATTACATTTAAATTAGAGAAAGTAGGAAAACAACTTAAGAATTTTATTGATTCTTTTGTGGATTATGATTCAAATAATAATTCAAAGGTATGGCAAAACTATATGCATATTAGGATTTTGATTGATGTGCATCTGTCTTTCAAAAACTAAAAGAAAATTGGAAAGTTTGGAGGGCATTGGTCTATTTTTAATTTCAAATTTGAATGGCTTAGCACATTTTACTTCATCTATGGCTTGCTAAGTCATTCATAATGTTTCTATGAAAAACTTTTTACTGTGCCTGATGGAAAAGAAATCGAAGGGGAATGAAGACCTTGGTTATATGCTTCAGCGAGGAAGAGTTCTGGTCAGGGAGGAGAAAGATGGTTACGTGATAGCCAAGAAGATAGGGAAGTTGGTGGCTAGAAGATGGGAAATGTTAGAGTGAGCACAGGAACTCAAACTTGGAAATATTTACCAATATAAAATACATAAGTAATGAGAAAGAAGTTTTAGATAGTAATGGATAAAAAATTCAAGGTTAGACGATTGCCTATTGTGGAGGATTGTGATTTGAAAAACACTAGATTGGAAATTAGTTAATAAATTGTAACTAATGGTGAAGATAATGGGCTTGAAATATCCAATGATAAGAAGAGAAGAAGTGAAGTACTAAAGGGGGAAACCCAAATGATGTCACTAGAAATGTAAGATCTAGTAACCCATCAAACTAAATTATTAAGTGCCCAAATATGCCTTTTTTAATAACAAGACATAGGGCCCAAGCCTACCCACATAAATGATATGCCTAAGCTAGAACTGCTAAGGATTGGGCAACCCTCAAGTAGTTCTTGCTTTATGCGAGTTAATTCATTCTTGTAAGCCTCAAGTTGTTCTCTTTGTTTGAAACTCTTATACATATAACTAAAATAGAAAAAGTGTGAACTAAGATGGGTTTTAAATGAGCATTTATTATGAATAGAGAAGGGAGAGGATAGGGTGTTGTTATTCTTTAGAGTAAAAATAATCTCTATTTTGTTAAGGGATTTTATAAAAATCATATATATCTTATTAACCATGATGGTAAGAGGTTGACTATAGGCTTACCAATTTTTATGGTTTCCTAGAAAGATATAAATGCAAAGATTCTTGGAATTCTTTATGTAATTTAAGCTAAGATTCTAATTTGCCATGGCATTATGTCAGTGATTTCAATGCTAATATTGAGGATAGGAAGGGCCGTATTCAGCATCCTTCTTGGCATTTTCCTACGTTTTGTGAAATTGCCTCATATTATTCTTTACATGATTTCCCTCCTGAGGGCTATGCTTTCACTTGGGAGAGATGGAAGAGGACAAATCATTAGGTGGAGGAGCGTATTAATAATGCCCTTATTTGTTCTTTTTACATTAACTTGTTTCTTAATTTTAGATTATTGAATCTGATTGCTTCAATCTTATATCATTCTCAAATCTTAATTAAGGTTGAAACAAGGGTTATGAGTCGATGCAATTATCAATTCAGGTTTGAAAATGGGTGGTTGAAAGGGCTTTGAAGGATATTGTCAAGAGTAGTTGGGATGCATCAAGTTCTTTAGATATGATTAGCAAGCTAGATTATTATACCCACAAGGTAGTGGGTGAGGGAAAAAAGTTAGCTAGACATTTTAAAGAGTATATCGAGCAGTATAAGGTTGAGATAAAAAGACTTAAAGACAAGTTTGATGGTTCTTCCATTGAATATTTGAACAAGACTGAAGGTGTTTTATTTGATCTCCTTTCGTAAGAAAAAATGAACTAAAAGCAAAAAGCAAAAAGTTTCCAGTTTCAAAAGGGATATTTTAATACTAAGTATTTCCATGCAATTGTTTATGCTATGAAAATAATCGTAGAATTGAAAAGCTTCAAGATGATGATTACATGAAAGCATTAATAACATATATATGTAATATGGCAATGTCATATTATGATAATCTATTTATTATAGGTGTGGGACAATCTGATCTAGTATTGAATGCTATTAAGCCTAACATTTTTGTTGAAGATAATGTCATTTTTCTTACTCTGTTTATTGAGGACGAGTTTAAAGATATAATGTTTCATATGCATCCTAATAAATCCTCGGGCCCTAATGGGTTTAGTTTTGCATTTTTTAAAAAAAAAATTTTGCTACTAATAGGGAAGAATGTTTTCAAACCTTATATGAGTTAGCTTAACCATAATGAATTTCATGTCTTTATCAATGATACCATTATTATGCTAATCTTTAAGTGTGAATTCTCCACTACTATGAAGGATCTTTAGTCAATCTCCTTGCGTAACATTTTTTATAAGATCATTTCTAAAGTGCTTTCTAACTATCTCAAAATCTTGCTATCTTGTTTGATTTCAATTTTTCAATTCGCTTTCATTCCTAAAAGAGCTGTAATTGATAATGTGTTGGTTGCCTTTGAGTTAATTCATATGAAGAGGAAGTCTAGGGGCAAAAGGATCAAGTGGCATTGAAAATGGACACCAACAAGGCATATGATAAAGTATGTTAGGGTTTCCTTTAAAATATGATGCTCAAGTTGGGATTCTTTATTCTATGGGTGGATATTATTATGTTATGAGTCACTACTATATCTTATTTAATAGCTCTTAATGGCAAAGTGGTTGGTCCTATTAATCCTAGAAGGTGTTTAAGGCAAAGAGATCCATTTTCTCTATATTTATACATCCTTTATGTTCAAGGCTTGTTTGTTCTCTTTTATAAGGTTAAAAAGAATGGTTCTCTACATAGGTGTAAAATCAATAGAAGTGCTCCTCTTATTTCTCACCTCTTTTTTATGATTGATAATTTCTTTTTCTTTAATGTTATAGTTTTAGAGTGCGAAGCCATGAAATGCATCATTTTGTTTTATGAGTAAATATGAGGTCAAGCCATTAATTTCCAAAAATCAGGCATATTTTACAACTTTAATGTTCCTTTGAGTTTTTAGTACAATTTGCCTTATATTTTTAGTGTGTCGAATCCACTTAATATGAGGAGATATCTAGGATTACCATCAATGATTAGTAAAAAGAAAAAAAAATTATGTTTAGTTCTTTTATAGGATTGGGTTTGGAATAGACTCTAGGGTTGGAAAAGAAAGCTTTCTAAAGTTTGTAGAGAAATTCTTGTTAAGACTATTTTCTCGACTATTCCAACATATTGTATGAGCACCTTTTTGTTGCCTATTTCTTTCAGAGATGAAATCCAACATATGAAGAACTCTTTTCAACAGGGTTTAAAGAGAAATGGTAGGACATAAATTAATTGGTCTGTTTAGGATCATTTGTGTGTTAGAAAAAAGTTTAGTGGTATGGGCTTTCACAATCTCCATAACTTTAATCTAGTGTGCTTGGGAAATAAGGTAGAAAACTTGTCTCAAAAGTTTGTCTCAAATCCTAATGTTTTAATTTCTCATATCTTTAAATCTAGATACTTCCTAAGAGGGGATTTTTTATCAACCCAGTTGGACCATAATCAAAGTTATGCTTAGAAGAGTATTTGGCATTCTCATGTAGTGTTGGAGAAAGGCTATCAGTAAAGAGTAGGAGATTAGAGAAGTATTAATGTGTAGAAGAGTCTTGGTTGAAGGACCCTTATAATTTTAGGATTGAAACTCTTATCATTGAGGACCTTGAGAACATTGTTATTAATAACTTGATAATACTCAACTCCCAAGCATGGGACATGGAGCTTCTTCAAGGATTATTTAGCATTAGAGATGAATTAGTTATTATTGATATACTTTTGAGCTTATGTCATAATATAGATAAACTTATATGACATTTTATTAAGAATGAGAGTCATATGGTTAAATCAGGCTATCATGTAGCCACATATGTTCTTCAATTGGATATGGCTTTTCGATGTAAGGAAACTAGAATAAATTATGGAAATTGATATCTCAGCAAAAAGTCAAGTCATTTTTATGGAGAGCTTGTATGGACTGCCTACCTACGCTTGAAAAACTGGCTTAAAAAGGAATTCTAGCTTATAACTCGTGTTATGTGTGATGAGGTTGGTGAGAATCCTTGGCATATTCTTATTAATTGTTCTTTAGCTCAACAATGTTGGTTTTGTGCTAATATGAATATTAATAGCTCAAGTGCCTCGAATTTCTAAAAGTGGTTCTTTTTTATGTTGAATACTAAAGATTATGTTATCTTAGACAATTGAGTATATTGATTTGGACTATTTGGTGTTAGTGCAATGTAAAGTTATGGATAGAATTGCTTCAATCTCCAAAAATAAATAGTTTATTCAGGTATTTCTTTCCTTTTCAACAGGATAACAACCATAACACAATATATCATAGGGCCTTCATTTGTTTTCAATATCGATAGACCTCAGTCTTAAGTTAAGCCACCTATGGACATGTTTAAATGCAATGTACATGCTACTATATTTGTAAACAATAAAAGCACAGATATAGGAATGATTGTTAGTGATGATAAAGGCATGTTTGTATCTTATTGTTCTTATTAGTGTTTTTTGTGCTAAGGAGGCTAAAGATCTGGGGCTCAAAGAGGCTTTTAGTTGGTTGTTGGGTTAGGGGATGCAAAATTTATAATTTAAGACATATGTTAAACAAGGGTTTGATGTTGTTCAATCCAAAGCACTTCATTTTACAGAATTTGGATCCATCATTCAAGAGCCAATTGCTTTGATGAGTCAATGAGTTAATTTCTCTATTATTTTTGTTAAAAGACTAGCAAATGAGATGGCTTATGTATTAGCTAAAGCTTAATATTTATAGGCTACTCCTCCCTTTTGGCAAGAGCATCCATCATGTTTCGGACCTCTGCTTGTTAATATTTTATATCTATTTCTTAATGGTAATAGAAAAAAGTACCTTATAATTTCAAGGTTTGACATTTTAGGTATTGTGATTTTTTTTTTTTTGATACTTTAGGGTTTGAAGTTGAGCTCCATTAATATTCCATATCCTTTTAACACCATCAAAATCGATGATATGTCAAGCTGATATGACAATAAATTAAAAAAAAATCAGCATATCGTTAATTGCATAGCATAAAAGTAATTAATTTTTAATTAATTTCATTGCAATTAAAAACAATAAATAGTAAATTAATGAGATTAACATTGAACTAACCACCTTCCTTAAGAATTCATAATTGTCTTCTTTAAGAATACTAATCATCATTCAAATTAACACATTAAGGCACTGATAACCCAAACTAATCATCATTTTCAAGAATGCATATTAACATATGAACTAAATAAACATCCAAACAAATATAATAAAGAAATTTGATTCACTATCTAATCAAAATTCATGAAAATCTCTTGTAAAATCTACAAAATTATAATAAACATTTGAAACAAAAGAGTGTTTTATATTTAATACTAAAAATCCTTACTTTACAAATCTCTACCAAATTATCAAATCCTTTAAACTACAAACTAGAGTTAAGTTTAATTAGAATGACATAGTTAACAATAATGTGAAATTATGAAACTAACATTTTTCTTAATATTGGATTGAACTAAAGCAAGCATAGGCAAAGCTAAAAGTTTCTCATGCCACTTTTTTTGCAAACTCTCAAGATGGTGATAGAGTGAATTGACGTAGGCAGAGGTTGGGCTTGGATCTCATATTATCTTTCTATTTCATCGTCCTTCATTCACATCCATTGCAAGCCTAGCACTTAATGCTTGTAATGAATATTTTCTTAATAATGTCATGGTTGTTTTTTTTGTTAAATATCTCTTTTATGTACAGCTAAATGATAAATTCTATGAATAGTTAATTATACCTAATGTCAACAAGTATGTGACTTGATAGTAAAACCTTTAGGTATAAGGAATTTTATTATAAATTGTCCCTAGTCGATCATTATTGTTGGAATAATAATGAAAGAAGACTAGTATGAGTTTCATTGATGACTATTTTTTACTAGTTATGGATATGTGATATTAAGTCAAACACATAGATACATGTTTAAGAAATATTATATTGGATCAACCCACTATGAGAATACTACATGGATTAATAGTCATAAGTGATTCTCATGCAATAGTATTAACTTAATCCTCTGACCTAAAAATCACCATAGATTGCAATATGATGAACTTCATGTTTTGGTATAGTCCAACATTATCTTTAACCAGATGATCATACAAACTAATATTGGAAATGGAGTAAATCATATAGAGAAATATAAATAATTGAAAAGGAATTTGTCCACCATATGTTTAAGAAAAATATATCTCTAGGCCCTCGATAAGTTAAACTAAAAAAAGGTTACATGGGCATACAGTAATGAGTTGATAAAGGTTATTAATATCATTTTATATCAGTATACTTGGATCATGAGAAATAATTGAACTATATAAGGATGACATGATCCATGTCTTATGTTCAATTGAGATATTACATGACAAAAGGATTATAATACTATTTGTGAAATAGGCTAGATTGGATTATTGACTTTCACATAATTTGGGTAGTTATAATGTCTTGTTATAGGCCACTTATGACTTGTGAGCCAAAAAAGGTTTTAGGTCATTGTCAAAATTATGCGAACCTAAAAGGTCGTACATATAGAATAGGGCCAAAATGAAATTGGGTTTTTACTACTCTTTTAATTTATAATTAAGATAATTAGATATAATATCTAAAATTATAAGATATTTATTTCGTTTTAAAAGGGTTAAAATGAAATAGGATATTATCTATATTTTTAAGATATAAAGTTGACATAAAATATTTTAACGATTAAGATACACACACACACACACACACACACACACACACACACATATATATATATATATATATATATATATATATATATATATATATATATATATATATATCACACACACACACACATATATGCATGCACATTTTATGATTTTTGTATGAAAGTGTGTGTTCACATTTTCTTCAGAAAACACAAAACATTGTAGAGAGAGAAAACCCTTAGTACTAGCACATGACTTGTTTTTGGAGAAAATCTATTTGTGTGGACACTTGTAGAGGACGATCATCCTTTAGTGATGTCTAGATCCGACTTTAAGCTTGACGTAAGGTGTTACCAATGTATACCCCTTTCGACCTTCCAAAAGATCTATCACATTTTCACACATATTGGAAAGATTCACATCCTTTTCTTTTGGTTTAATATAATCGCATGGATCTTTGATGAGATTTTTTGTAGAAAATTTTTTCATTTTTCGCTATGTTTGTTCTATGAATCCCAACATTAATGTCAATGACATTATTGCTTGCATCATGTAATCAACAACCTAAAGTATGGATTGATTTTATTTGATTTGAGAAATTGAAGTGTAATTGTGGGGTCTTGCAAGCAAAGCAAATTTAAGGTTTTGATTTTAGGAGAGTGTTTCCCTTTTTATTACAAGTTTTTCATTTGAAACAACATCTAGATCTAAGCTTGGATTATTTTAATTGGAAAAAATAATTCAAGGAGAAAAAAATATGGTTATAGTGTTTTAACTAATTTTATAAGATTGTAATTATAGAAAATTTAGAAGAAAAAAAAATATGATTTTGATGATGGTGATTGATATTCCTATTTGAAATGGATTAAAGACTAAATTAATCTCTTAATTATTTAAAAAGTCCAACTAAAGATAAAATTCATTTCTAGAATATTTAAGGATATAATTCTTATTTTAAGTCTATTTAAAGACAAATATCAGTAGAATATTGAACTTAGCAACATGCATTAATCACTTACAACTGAGATTTGTCTTTAAATTGATCTAAAACATGAGCTATATCCTTAAATAATCTAAAAAGTTAATTTTGCCATTGATTAAATATTTTTAATAGTTGAAAGACCAATTTAATATTTAAGCCTATTGAAATTCATGTTTAGATTTTTTTTTTTTTTTTTTTTTTGTGTTTGATTAATGAGAAAGAAAGGAAAAATGAAAAAAAATGGTTCTTCTCTTTTAATTTTGCATTTAATTTATGAAAAATATTTTAATAACGATTTTTGAAAAATCTATATCAATAGAAATTAAAAATTTTGCTATAAGAATATTATATGTCTTGAAATTTAACACAACAACTCGACATATTATCAATTTTAATAATATTAAATGAGTAAGAACCATTACTGTTAACAAAATTTAATCTCATATCTTAAATTATATAAAGAAAAATCATAAAATCTAAAGTGTTATACGTCTCTCTCTATGTATATATGTGTGTAACATGATACCTTCATCTTCACATTTGCTACCAACCTCATTGTTAATTGGAATTTTGTTATAAATTTGAATTAGTTGATTCATCAATATCTTCAAATCTCGTTTGATTTGGTCAATTGAATTAAAAAAAATTCAGAAATTAGACTTTTGATAAGTCCAAATCGACTTTCAACTCTAAAATAAATAAAATATAGTCACAACCTAATTAATTTGAGGAGATTGAGTTGACACATATTTATATTTTAATTTTCTTTTCTTTACTTTTTATAGTATTTAAAATATTCAAATTATATTTATTAAATCATTCTCAATAATAATAAATATCTTTTTTATTTTTAAATAGATTTATAATAATTTTATAATATAAATTTAAATTTTGAAAGTAATAAATCATTTTAAAACATAGATCACGATATAACTTTGAAAGTTTTTAAAAATAATAAATTACTATAGAAAACCAATGTTGATTTGTTAAAAAAATTTATATTAAATTGAATTGGTGCTGTTTCAATTTTTTCATAAAATATAATATTGACGTAATAAAATAAATTTTATTATTATTAAATATCTAAAATATTTATTTTATTATATATGAATAAAATTTTTATTTAAAAATATTTATTTATAAAATATTTTATATTTATTACTATATCTAATTACAATACATAATATTAAATTATTAATTTAAATATATTTCAATTTCATGTCCATTTAACTTCAATTTAATATCTGATTTGTAAATTTCTACTTCGATTGAGTTAATAATTGGGCTGGATTTTAAACTTGTAAGTGAAGGTTGAAATTTTATAAGGAAAGTGTACCCTCCATCTTCTTCTTTTTTTTTATAAAAAAAAAAAAAGACATACATATCGTATGTTTTCAAAAAGTACAAATTTATATTTTGATATTTTCACTTTTTCATTGTTTTTCATTCTCTATTTCTTTTTGTACATTTTATACATAAGAGAAAAAAAAAAGTCTTCTCCTTCTCTTCCTTTGTTTCTTTCACTCATTCTCTCTCTCTCTCTCTCTCTCTCTCCAAAAATATGAAGAAGAAAAAGAAAAAATGAAGATGAAGACGGTAGGACCGAAGACGACCATCACCACCACTACCATTGCATTGACAATAAAGAAGAATAATACAAAGAAAAACTCTTTTTCTTTTTTTTTTTCCTCTCTAAAAAATATTAAGAAAATGGAGATGTAAATGTGCCTCTGAAAAATAGTAATGAAATGGAGATACATATGAGTTTTTGTTTTTATTTTCTAAAATTTAATAGTTATTTTTATTGTTATTATTGTTTAGAATAAAAAATTATGAATTTTTATACATTTTAGATAAAAAAAATAGTTAACAAATGAACTTTTTGAACTAAAAATCAATTATAAAAAGAGTGAAAATAGTGTTTATTAAAAATTGAAAATAATGTTCACATCCTAATTGTTATTTTTCTTTTTTTTTGTTTTATTGATATTTCATAAATCAAAAGTAAACACAACGTAAAACTAAAATAAACATTTTTTTGTATACAGTAAAATGTTTACAAATAAACTGTTCTCTATACGTAATTTTAAAATTTTGAACTGGTAAACCTAAATAAAAGTAAATAAAATAAAAATTGTTGTCCCTAGGCACTAAGAAGGGGGGGTTGAATTGGTGAATAAAAATTTTAAAACAGAGATGAAGAGAAGAAGAAAGAACAATGAAGACACAAAGATTTTATAGTGGTTCGGGCAAAACTATCGCTACGTCCACTCCCAAATCACTCAATTGGGTATTTCACTAAATCAATGGTGTTTTCAAGCTCCTACCCAACTTATTACAACTTGTGTTTTAATGGCTAACACACAACCTTACAACAAAGTGTTTTCTAGGCTAACACAAAACCTCACTCAAGTGTTTCAACAGGCTTACACTTAAACCTTTCTTAAAAGTGTTTTTGGAGGCTAA
>CATIWR010113649.1:0-26567 GCA_949677035.1 Omphalea diandra
CCCTATATAGTGCTTTTTATAAATATATATTTGTATAAATATATAGATATATATATATATATATATATATATATATATATATATATATATATATATATATATTTCATAACTAATTTCTTTCAAATATTGATGTTATTATGTTAATTTTGTGTTTGCCCTAGTGCACCAAGAAGGAGGTTTGAATTGGTGGTAAATTTGAAGTTTTGATTTTAGAGGAAGCTCACAAATATGAAAGATTAGAGAAAAAGGAGGAGAATGAACATAAGAGTTTTATAGTGGTTCGAGTATTAATAAACCCTACATCCACTTTCTAATTCATCAATTGGGTGTTTCACTTAATCACTAGTGTTTTTTATGCTCACACTCAACTTAATATTTAGTCTCACACCAAACCTTACAAGTGTTTTCCTAAGGCTCATACTCAACCTAGTGTTTTAGGTTCACATAAAACCTTGCAAGTGTTTTCTCAAGGTTAACGCTTAACCTATATAAGAGTTTTACAACTAGGCTAACTCTCAAACCTAAAGAAGAGTTTTCTATTTAAGGGTTCACTCTGAAACCCAAACCAAGTTGTTTAAAGCTCACACCAAACTATGTATAAAGAAATGAACAGTTAAAGATGATAATTAACTTTGCAAGAGTTTTGGCACAATCAATGGTTTTCCTCTTTTCATTAACATCAGTTTGGTGGAGTATTTATAACCTACATCTACTAAAGAGATGTTAATAGAGGCATCACCACATCAATAAACTATTTTAGAGTCCTAACCATATTCACATCATCCATCTTGCCCTTTCCAGCTTGAGGCTGAAATGGGGCACTTATTCTTCTGCTATATTTCCTCCATCACTCATACTCTAATTCCTTAACTTGCCAACTAGCCACTCTAAGGTCTTCAAAATTCCTTACCAATATGCCCCTGATTCTGGCACCAATACCAGGTAACACCCCTTTAATAATCAATAAAACTTATTCTTCTCGATTGGTCTAGTAGTGGCCTTAGAGCCATCTTTTTCCATATTTTGATGTAGCCATTGAAGCTTTCACTAGTCTTCTACTTCAAAGACTCTAGATCTGGTAGAGTAACATCTAGGTCTGAATTGTAGGCATTATGCTTCTTAAAAGCTTTTATCAATTATTTCCAATCCTTTATATTGGTCTTAGGTGCACCCTTATATTGATAGCTCAAAAAGCTCTAACATGGAGTTTATTGGCACTCTGTAACTCCTCATTACTAGTGCATATACATGGAAATGGGTCTTTGCATTCTGAGTTCATATGGACTTTGGAATAGCAGGCATGCAAAAATTTGCTATAAGCTTTTTAGGTCAGTGAGTAAGTAATGCCTTAATATATGTTCCCTTCTCTAAGCCTTTGGCACCTAAAGCCTTCTTAATATTCTTTAGCTGCTTGGCAAAGTCATCAAATCGAGTGCTCTTCTTCTCACTTTTTACAGGTTTATCTAAGATAACAATAGTGCTCCTTACTTATTTGGTGAGATTGCTCTTATGATACTCTTTCATCCTATATAGATCATCATCAATCACCACAGGTTGAGGTGTTTCTATCGATGCCTTCCTTTTATTAGTCTTACTAGCAGAGGTGACCCTTTATTCAATATATCATTAACATACTTGTACACCTCTTCAATAATCCTTGCTCATATCTTGCAGTTAAAGTCAACCATCATCTTATCCAAAACCTCTGATGGTATGGTCGGTTCCATGATTGGATCAATTATTTAGCTTGATCTCAATGTCTTCCTCACAAGTCGATTACCTCTTCTCTCGCACAGGGGTTTAGATGGAGTTATAATGGATATAGGACAAAGTTTATTAGCATGATGCATGTATAAGTAATCAATACATGTATGCATGGTATGCATACATAATTTGCAGAAGATCCTTCCAATCTTATTCCTCCCACACTCCAGGTTTAAAGGCTTTTTCCTAGGTAAGGTTTCATTCTTTCATGAACAAGGGTTAGAAAATGTGTGCAGTCACCTTGAACTAAGGAAGGATCAAAATATCAAGAAAATATATATAGAAAAGAAAGAACTCTTTACATTACTTAAATAAGAAATGTACAAGAAAGATCCCTTTTACAAGGAGGTAGGGATGTATACAACCATAGAGACTCATTTACATAACAGGGTAGGGGATACATGAATATCTACATAAAGGGATATTTACATGAGGGAAAGGGGGAAAACATTGCATTTACATTGAGGGATGTCTAATCACGTTCCTTGAAAAATCTCAACCCTTTCTTTAGAAGAGAAATTCAGGCAAGAAGATGTCCTATTCTAAGGTGTTATTGGCTCTTTCATGTGCTTATTGGTTAAAAGGTTTGTTGAAATCAATGTCTCCCTCAAGCTTGGGGGCCAGTTGTCATAATCGCTCATTCTATATACCCAAAGGCACTAGGCTTGTGAGTGATGAACCTTCCTCACATTCTCTTATGATCGAATGAAGCTTAGGTCTTGAATTTGGAGAACCCATCGGTTCGTCTGAGGGCAAACCTAGTGTACGTAAGGAGTGGAGGCTAAATGAATGCAAATGGACTCGATTAATAAAAAGTTTAAAATGATAAAGTGAACCATATATTGAACACAAAATAAATTTTAAGTCCCCAACAGAGTCACCAATATACACATGTCGATTTTCGAGGCTGCACTTGAACAAGTGAAATCTTACTTTCAATACCATCCTTTTATCTACTATTAGGGGGGAGGGGGATCAAGAGGATGAGGGTCTTTATATTTGTAACTACCTTAAAAAAAAGGTCACACAAGTTTGGATTAATGAGGGACCCTTTAGGCAATGCACGAGTTATAAACCTTAAGTTTAGGTTATGGCCATCGGGGGACCAAGGTGGAATAACACTTTTGTATCATTCCTAAGAATTATAGAGTCACCACCTGATCTTAATCAGGAAAAGAATATGGGTAAGGCAAAATATGAACCTAAGCTAAGTAATTTAGAGGACCTATTTTGTTTGAACCCCATCAAAAATTGGGTATGGCTTGAGGAAAAGGTTAGGCATCACCAAACCTCGCAAAATATTGGGATCCGGCCTTCAATTATCTTGAGATAACTTTTAACATCTTAACCAAGTTATTAATCAGCCTTGTTAACAATCCTAAATATGCCTTTAATGTCATTAAATTAAATAAGACAAATCATTAATCCAAAGGGAAGAGGGGTTATGCATCATGGCATATGATTATCATGCATTCCATCCATTCATCATATCCATAACTATCTCAAAAATGGGATGGGGGTCATGTGACATGCATAGGGTTGTCATGCATTCCACCTATTCATCACATCCATAATCATCATTTTTATCATCAAAGATGACAAGTAAGATCATGAATAATAAATAAACATCTACACTACAATGAAAATGCTCAAGTTACTAACTAAAGCAAAGAACAAATTAAAGCAAGTAAATAAACAAATAAATCATCAAACACATTACTGTATCTCCATAGCCAAGGTACCTAGGCATGCATCTAAGTCCATTGTAACACATCCTAATATCACATGAAGATCAATATGACATCAAAGCATAAACACATGGATCATGCAACACAAGGAATGGTAAATATGCAATGACAAACACTTAGAAGAGTTAAATGGCCTAAGGCATGCTCACTACTAAAGGAGATCCTAGGATTGATGTCTCCTCTCTGCAATTGCTCCAAAAGAGATAAGCATCTATATGCAAAGTTTGGGGTTATAGGCTAAAACATGTATTTGATAATGTGTACTTAAAAGTAAACATAACCACTATAAGGCTCTCAAAGACATAGAAACCCTATGTTCTTCACTTAGTCACTGCCTAAAAAGTGTCACAATAAAATCAAAACATAACTTTAAAGCAAAATGGAAGAAACACAAATCATTTAAACATAATACTATATTAAAACCATTTAAAACTTGACTAACATTCCATTTTTGATGTGAAGATAAGTCTTAAGCTATTAGGGCTCACCCTATTATGCTAGTGGAATGTTTGAATATCATAAAAAAAAAAGTTTGGAAAGAGAGAACTTTGATTAAATAAAGGGGAGTTTTCAAATCTATTCCTAGGAAAATAAGGTTGTACAACCTATATATGGGTTGTACAACACAGAAAGGTGGGTTGTACATCCTACATTAAGGTTGTACAACATTATTTTCTTAGGTTTTAAAAACAAAGAGAAGAGAAAAAAAGGAAAGAAGAAAGAAGAAAAAGCAGGGTTCTAGATGCCTTCTAAGTTGTTTCTTTGCCAAAGAGGGAAAAACAAGGTTCTAGATTCCTTATAAGATTATTCTTTGCCCTCAAAGGCTCACTATGTATTTAATGTCCTTCAAAATGTTTGAGAAATGCATAAAGAATGTAAAATTCAAACCTTATTCTACCTTGGGAATGATTAGAATGAGTTAGGGTTTGGTGTTTTCATAATAAAAGGTGAATGTAGGGAAAATTTAGTAGAGTAACATTGGGGTTTTCAAGCCTTTCCTTTTTTCTTCAAATGAGGGCAGATTTATAAGAGAAGAAGGGTTAACCATAGCAAAAAATGCTTCTTATTACACCATGTTCATCTCCAATCATTAAGAAAGAGATGAATCTTATAAATTTTAGGGTTTACGTGTAGGATGTAAATTCATAGTTAGGTTGTACATCTAACTTAGAAGGTTGTGCAACCCTAGGGTTTAAAGGGAGAGACCAATTCTAGAAGGTTATCCTCTTAAGGTTTAAGGCAGAGTTGTACAACCTAATGGTAGGTGCATAGCCTTGTATAATAGGCTGTACAACCTATTAATCCAAGCTGGCAGTTTGGGCTTTAGGCTTGGCTTAGACTTGGTTTTGGTGGTGGGCTTCATTTTTTAGGTTTCTCTAAGGTATCTCAAGGCCTTGTTTCACTTTCTTTTGGAATTTTCCTTTCATTTTAGGGAATGTTTTTAGTATTTTCATCATTAGGCTTGCATTCGAAGGCCCAAAACTTGATGCCTACAAACTCTGCCTAATTATTTTAGAAATACTAGTTTATATAGACCATTAAGTTATTTGTATAAACATATTAAGTGGCCTATATAGCCAAGGACCATTGTTCATAACTGTAAAGCACTAAACACCTTTTCCTCCTTTTATGTATATGGATCCATGATTTTCTTCTTCAAACCTTTTGTTCACTCTTTTAACCACTGTTAGAGCATTTTTTACGTCTCTCACATTCCAAACTTGGTCCAGGCTACCTTGGGCGAGCCTTAAGGCTCTTTTGTTAACTCTCATCTATCCACTAAGACATAATTTCCTACGAGTAGCATGCAATTTATTGGAGTTAGCTACCTATTCCTTCCACTTTTAAGATGCTAAGATCTGCCCTCTACTCAAAGAATTTGGTGCTATTCTCAACTGTCGAGTTATGGCTATAGATTTGATCGCCTTACCATAATTAGGTTATCCTACATTTGAAAAATGATGGAGTTATTCAACTTACACTAAAATAAGGTGCCCAGTTACACTCTAGGCGATGAGAAGATTCAGATGACCTTTTCCTCACTCTTTATCCTTTTACGAGTCATGCTCGAACAACCTAGGCTCGTATTGTAGTGACTATATTGATGGGTGAGCTTCTTTTGCAAAGAAAAGATGGGGAGATAGATCTACAGATTCTACCCTTTCTTAAAGAAGCTGAGTCGAGAAGACTCCTATCCTAATGATTCTAGGTGAGATGATTATAGTCTTCAACAATGTGACCTTTAGTATCAATAATTATTTTTTTGGTAGCCCATTGTTGCTTCATGCATGAAATTTCCACAACCTTTATTTTTGCTATTTATTTTTATTTTTATTGCCTTAACTTTTTCTTGGACTACCCTTATGGGTTTTCAATATAGCGAGCAAATCGCTCATTTTTGCTTAAGCCACCTTTTTAGTTTCCATCTTAATGTGCTCATTATTTTATTTTATTTTTCCTTCTTTTTTCAAATATAGCTATAAGAAAGGCTAGGCCAATTGCTTACTTCCACCATGGATGTGAGACTCTACTACCCACAACATCACTTGAATCATAGCTTGTCGAGGCTTATAAGTATCGAGGATAAATGGACTGAGTGGATATCTCACATAACTGCTTTTAACATTTGTTGGACTTGCTTAGGGTGGAGGCTTTCGTCAGTTACTCTATGGACTTACAAGGACTGCATGATTATCCCTGCTTTGGCCTTTGGCACCTTATATGATTTGACTATAGTGCATCATTGGCTCAACCGTCCTTAGCTCAAATTAGACTTCCTTCATTCTTTTTTCGAATGTCCATTGTCTCAACATTTCTTGGACAAAGTTAGGGCTACTTAGGCCAACCATTACAATTATGACCATTTCATTGGTGCGAATCTTAGTCCTAAGATTGATGCTAACTACATGGCTTAGTTATGCGATTTTTAGACTGGTAGATCCTTCTATGTTATCAAGGCATTAATCAAATAATGGAACTTTATAGGAAGAAACTTTCATATATTTAGTACTAGTTTGAAGACATGTTTGACTGAATATACTTTAATTATGCAAATGTATTTCCTTATGATATTTTGCTTAACATGAACCATTTGCATTTTGCATATTACATATTAATGTAATACATGATTACTACTCTTAATAATGGCATTTTAGATCATCTGATTGCCTCACATGATGCCTTTACCTTGTTGGTTCATTATCCTTCACTTTTGCTTCTTCTATTATTGCCCAGTATCTTGTCATTCACTAATAGGCATCCTTAGTGGTCAATCATGTCTCTTGCCTATTACTTTGTATATCTTTATATTTTTTATGCTCTAATTTTTGTCTCAGTTGCCTTTCTAGGTTTTTAACTTAACAAACTTATTTTTCTTTTCTTTTTTCTTTTTTTATTTATTTGTAGCCTAAGTTTTTCCTAAGTCGCCCTTTCAAGTTTTTGACTTAATAGGCCAATTTTTACTTTTCTCACATCCTTACAAGAAGTACTTCAGCCTATCTAAATTCACTAACTCAGTGAATTCATTCTCGTCAATATCCAACAACTTTATTGCACCTCCTATATACATTTATTTAACCATATAAGGACCTTCCTAATTTGGTTTGAATTTTCCTTGAGGATCTTGAGCTTGTGGTCTAATTGCTTTCAACACCAGATCATCAACCCTTATAATGCTTGCTTTGACTATCTTATTAAATGTGTGAGCCATCCTAGCTTGGACAATTAGATGTGGTAGAAAGCCTTCAATCTCTTTTCATCTAAGAGAGTTAACTACTCAAATATGCTTCTTACCTATTGGTACTCAAGAATTCCCAACTTGACTAATACTTGTAGAGACTTCACTTCCACATCAATTAGCAATACTGCCTATATCCTATATATAAGGGAGTATGGCATCATTCTTGTTGATGTTCTTGCCCTGGTCTGATACCCCCATAATGCAAAAGGCAACTTCTCTAACCAATCCTTATAAGTTTTTACCATTTTGACAAGGACATTCTTGATATTTTTATTAGTTGCCTCAATTGCTCCATTGGCTTGTGTCCTATAAGGTGACAACTTGTGGTGGCCTACTCTGTACTTTCCTAGGATTGTTCTAACTTTGGTCTAAAAATGAAACCCCATTATCTGTAATGATCTGATGCAGCATGCCATAATGATAAACAAACTTCTTTTTGATAAATCGGGCCATCTACTTTGTCTCTAACTTACTAAAAGACTCGACCTCTATCCATTTTGAAAAATAATCCACTGTGACCACAACATGCTTATGTCCCTTTATAGAAGATGGTTTGATTTCTCTAATCACATCAATCTCTTATGCTACAAATGGCTATAGTGAAGTCTAGTTTTGTAACTTAGTCAACGATAAGTGGTTGACGTTGCCATGAATCTGACACTTATAGCAACTTTAAACTATTTGAATTCAATATTGCTTCATAGTGATCCAATAGTATCTTATTCTTAAAATTTTCCTTGCTAGTGTCTTCCCACTTATGAGGGGCCATAAGTCCCTATATACACCTCTTCCATGACTTTGCCTGTTTATTCTTTTGACAAACATCTTAAATGTACCTTCTTTGGCATTCTCTTGTACAACCCACTATTGTAGGCTATAAATTATAATGCTAGTGTTTGAATCACATTCTTATCACTTCTTTTAGCCCCTTCAAGGTACTCACCATTCTCTATATATCTTTACATACCACAATACTAAAAAAGATTCTTTGTTGACACTGACATTACCTTTTATCAACATAATATGACATTATAGACCTGAATGTAATGAATGACTTCATTGCCATTAATCCTAACCCATCTCAAATAGAAATTAAAGTTGCTAAAGCATCAACCATTACATTATTCTCTTGGAATATGCGATGGAATGTAATTCTTTGAAAATTCCATGCCAACCTCTTTAAGTGCTCCAAATACAGGGTCAGACATTCTTCATTTAGTTCTTATTCATTAGTTACTTGAGAGATAGCCAATAATGAATTTCCAATTACCTCAGTCATCTTGACCTTTATCTACATCAAAAAGTCCAATCCAAGTGCACAAGCATCATATTCGACCATACTGTTGGTCACCTTAAAATCAAGTTTCTTAGCGGTAGGGAAGAGTTATCCTTCTAGTGATATCAAAATCACTCCCATACCTGCTCCTTTCTTGTTTATCGCTCCATCAAAGTGCATCCTCCAACCCTAAGGCTTAATTGCTTCTTAACCGTGATTTAGGAATTAAAGAGGTTCAACCTCTTTTTTTTCAAGAGGTTGCTATGCCAAATATTTTGCCACTGCTAAACCCTTAATCACTTTCTTGGTTACTTACTTAATATTGAATACCATCAATAGTATCAACCATTTTGCCAACTTTCCAGTTAAGGAAAGAGCCTCATGCAAGTATTTGGTTGGATTGAGCTTCAAAACAACCTATATCAAATATGACTGAAAGTAATGCCTTAATATAGCCCACACTAGTACCAAATAGGTCTTCTCCATCTGGTTATACCTCTCTTCATAAGGAACCAATTTCTCACTGAGATAGTATATGACATGTTGATTTCCTATATCATCCTCATAGGTTAACATCATTTCCACAAAGTTTTCTTCTACTATCAGATGTAAGAAGAGCGACATCTTTAGTTTCAAGGGTTTCAACACTAGCGGGTTGGTCAAGTACTCTTTTATCCTCTCAAAGCTTTTTTGGCATTGCTCATTCCATTTCAATGGCTGATCCTTCCTCAATAACTTGAATATTGGCTCACAAATAGGAGTGAGCCTTACTATAGACTTGTTAATATACTATAGGTAGCCCAAGAAACCCTAGACCTCCTTCTCTATCTTAAGTGTCAGCATGTCTTGAATAGCCTTCACCTTGTCTGGATTTACTTCAATGCCCTTTTTACTCACCATATGTCTTAAAAATTTTCTAGATGTCACCCTAAATATGCACTTCTTAGTGTTTAACCTAAATTTATACTAGCTAACCCCTTTCAAGAACTTCTCCAATGCTTCAAAATGCCCTTCCTTTGTCTCTAACTTTACCATCATGTCATCTACATACACCTCTAGCTTCTAAATTAAGTCATAAAACAAAACTGTCGACATCCATTGGTACATTACCCCGCATTTTTTAATCCAAATGACATCACTTTATATCAATATGTTCCTCATTCCATGATAAAGGTTGTCTTTACCTTATCTGAGATTGCTATGAGGATCTAGTTGTAGCTAAAAAATCCATCCATAAAGGAATATATAACACACATTACGATACTATCTACTAACACATCATTATGAGGCAATGGGAAATCATCCTTCGAATAAGCTTTTTTTAGGTCGTTGTTGGCCACATATACCTTCACTCTTCCATCTTTCTTTGGGACCGATACTATCTTAGCTAACCATTCAAGATAATAAACTATCTCTACAAACTTAGCATTCAACTTCTTTGCCACTTCTTCTTTGACAAACTGAGTCCACTTAGGTCTTATTCTTTATAACTTTTACATCACCAGTCTCATATATAGGTAAGTTAGGATCCTATGTTGAGCAATTCACTTATCAACCCTAGCATATCCTCATATATCCAAGCAAAAACCATTTAGAATTTCTTGAAAAGTTATTGAAATTTTCTTCATTCTTCTGGCGTGACATTACTAGCAATGAGTAAGGTTCTTCGATTTTCCTATGTCCGAAGATTAAATGCAGTGATATACATAGAGCTAATGTTAAATATTCTCATTAAATGATGCATATTATGCACACTACCATCAATAAACAAATTACATAAGTAAGCAAACTCGTAATCCATTGCCTTTAACTTAGAAATAAATACATTATTATCCTCAAAGAGAATAGAAATAAGAAAATTAGTGTATCAAGAAAAGTAGCTTCCTCTGAAAGATTGGGTAATAATCTTCTCTTCTTCCATAACCCTTTCCACATCAGTCACTTGAGCTACACTTAAGTCACCCACCTATTCTGTTCTTGCTCTTTTTTTAGACTCTACACCAGCCATTGCTTTCATAACTCCTTCAAAGTCGTGCTTCATTTGCTCATCCCATAATTAAATCTTAATGAAACTCTCCTGAAGAGCCATTCTTTTCAACTCTGTTTGCTCGAAGCTTAAGGTCTAAACATAGGCTTCCTCTCCTTCACCCACATCTTTAATGGAATTCATAATCATGTTCTTAATATCTACTAGACTTATTCTAGTGTAAGTACCTTCAATGAATTTACGCAACCCTATATATTCCCATTCTAAGTTCATAAGGGGTGCATCTTGACTCAACAACAGCTTTCCCCTTGATAAGATCCTTACCTATGGCCTAAAAATGTTATTCTAGCCTATATCGCTCTTTTTCTTCCTTTAAGAGCTTCTTCTTATCATCTTATGGCCATGTAGATCAAGGACCACATAAAATTATGGACTGACCTGACTATTGATTGCCTTTTATCCCTGTAGCATGTTTGCCTTTCTTATTTCTCTTATTCTTCTCATCCTCCTCCTGCTCCTCTAATGAATCTATATAGTTTTTCATAACCCAACTCTCCAATTTCCATATGAAAGAAAGCTCTCTTAAGTTCATCTATAGTACCATTATCTATTGGCTTCTCATCTTCTTTAATAGTTTTCTCTTTAACTTCTCTACCAACTACTCTTTCCTTTGCAAAAAAGTTTGACAACGGTCCATGTAGATCCCATACATCCAACTTTAAACCTCTACCACTATATTTAAGTCCCCTTCGAGTAAGCTGAGTATGAATTTTTAAAAATTTTAACACATTAGTATAATTCTTCCCTAGCCCTTAGCCTGGTAAAAAGTTCATGCTCATTATGATTCCCATTACCTTAGGATCAACCCATTTATCTATGACACTGGTCGTCTGAAAACCCTTAAGGTATGAAACAACCATGCTTAATGTTGACACAATCTCCCCAACTTCCACACAAATGGTAACTATCTGACCTTTATAAGGGATCTTAACTTTCTATTACACAGTAGGGGGTACTCTCCTAATGGATGATGTCATGGCCTCCCTAACAACAATGAGAAGGTAATAGGGATATCTAAGACCATAAATTCCACCATCGTCTCCATAATCCTAGTCTTCACAATGTTATTGAATACTCCTGAGGCTAGCGTCTTACTATCATCATAGGCATAAATGATATTATCCAACGCCTCTGAGTCTTTCTTATATAGCCCAAATTTGTGCAACAACTTCAGATGACAAATATTAATTCTAGACCCATCATCAACCATCACATATTGAGTGCGTCTCCCTTTCACCTCAACTCTTATAAATAGGGCTAGATTATTATCACTTCCTTCTAGAAGCAACTCTTTATTAGAGAAAGTAATCTTCCCTTTGTGGGTCACTAAAGCAATAACATCTTTTATAGTGACCTCCTTAGAAATGATAAGGCCTAACAAAGCTTCCACTATTGCCCTCTTATGCTTTTTAAAGGTAATCAACAACTCCCACACATTAATCTAAAGGGTTATCATCCTTTTTCTCCTTAATAACAAGCTCATTTGCCTTCTTTTTAACTCTTAGTTCTTTAGGGGCTTCTCTATCAGGGTAGGGCATCAGACTTTGATTTATATGATTCATATGTTCCTCCTACTTCTCTTCATTACTCTCTCCTATAGCTTAATCATCCTCTTCCTCTTTAACTTTTATATTTCTTCATTTGTACTCTTCCATGGGTTGATAGTGCAAACCATGATAATAATGTCTTTCGGTACTTCTTCGATGGCAGCCATAACAACTTTCGTAGGGATCTCAAGGCTATCATGAATATACCCTTAGTTGGGAGGCGGGACATTATCATAGTTTGAGAAAGGGCTTTTGATTATGCTTAGGCTTTGTAGATTTGGCAAGACAATCATTTTGTTATTAATAAGGTCTTAGATATCATGTCTCAACATATAACAATCATGAATGCTATGTCTAGCTCCTTGGTGAAAGACACAATATGCATTAGTATCATATCCTATTAGTAGTGAATTCAAAGATGGTCTCGTTGCTAGTAGTTTCAACACTCCCTTCTTTTATAACCTTTCAAATGCCTTAGACAAAGGCATCCCCAAATCCATAAATTGCCTCATAGCGCTTATCACATTCACATCAGCTATTTTGTTTCCTTCTCATGGGACTATGATGGGGCTTTTTTTGTTCCCTTATATTGTATCTTAGACTCATTCTCTAACTCTTCAGTTGGTAAACTAACTTCCTTAAGGTCATTGAAATTCCTCTTCAACATACCCCAATTTCAGTACCAATTTCAAGCAATGCCCATTTGACAATCATTTGCACATATTTGATCTTAATTGGTCTAGTAGTGGCCCCAAATGCGGTCTTCTTCCACCTTTTTATGTAGTCGTTGAAGCTCTCACCAGTTTTCTGCTTTAAAGACTCTAAATCTTACAGAGTGACCTTTAAATCTAAATTACAATCATAGTGTTTCTTAAAAGTCTCTATTGACTCTTTCTAATCCTTCCTAATAACAAGTTTTGGCATACCCATCCAATGACAAAAAAGCTATAACATGGTGCCAGTTAGCACCCCATATGCCTTTATGACCAATATATATGAACAAACATGTTTCTTAGCCTTTTTAGTGCGCATGAACTTTGGGAGCTTAGGCATGCAAAAATTAGTTAGAAGTTTCTAAAGCTTATGAATAAGTAGTTCTTCAATATTAGTTCCCTTCTCCAAACCTTTAGCACCTAAGGCCTTTTGAATCTTCTTTAATTACTTAATGAAGTTATCAAACCTAGTACTCTCTTTCTCACTTTCCACTAGCTTGTCAAGAGCGATAGCAGTGCTTCCTACATTTTTGGCCTTCTCACTCTTAAGATACTCTTTCATTTCAAACAAATCATCATCTATTACTATAAGTTAGGGTGTTTTTCCTATGTCATTCTTGCTCTTAACATATTTATTCATTTCTTCGACAATTCTCTCTTTCATCTTATAACTAATGTCCACCATCATCTTCTTTAAAATCTTTAAAGGTATAATAAGTTCCATAAGTGGCTCAATTCTTTAAATAAAGGTTTACGTCTTACTTTTTCTAGCAAGTTAGTTGCTTCTTATCTTTTATAAGGTTTTAGATTAAGCTATGATGGTTGTAAGACCAAGGTTGTTAGTATGATGCATGTACAAGTAACAGATGCATGAATGCATGATATAGACATGTTATTATCAAAAAATCCTTTTAACCTTATTACTTCCACACATAAGGTCTAAAAGCTCTTTCTTAGGTAGGATCTCATTCTTCCACCAACAAGGGGTAGAGAATGTATGTGATCGCCTTTGATTAATTAGGGTCAAAGTCCTAAAATAACATATGCATAAAGGAATAAAAGAGTATAATAAGAAAGAACTCTTTACATCACTTGAAAAAACAAGTACTTATAAGAAAATGAAGAATCCCTTTAGAAAGGAAAAGAGGATATACATAGGTATTTACATTAGAAATGAAAACTTTTTATATAGTGGGGTAAGAGATACACAAATATTTACATGAGAGGAGTGATTACATTAAGGGGAGTGGGGTAACATGGTATTTACATTGAGGGAATGCCTAATTATGTTCTTTAAAGACTTCAACCCTTCTTTAGAGAGTAAATGCAAATAAGAGGGTGTCCTAATCTAAAGTGATATTGGCTTCTACATAGACCTAGTAATTGAAACAATTGTTGTAGTTGATGGCTACTAAAAGTTTGGGGGATGTTGTCATAACCTCCCATTTGATATACTCAAAACATACTTGGCTTGCAAGTGATGAACCCTCCTCACCGTCTCCTAAGCCCATGGGAACCCTCCTCACCACCTCCTAAGCCCATGGGGAGCTTAAGTTGCAAGTTTAAAGAACTCATTGATTTCTCTAAAGGCATACCTAGTGCAAGTGTTATGTAACGACCATTTTCATTTATAAAACTCATAGCATTCATGTCCAACATACATATACATAAAGGTTTTATTCATTATAAATACACAATCCATCATGTATTTAATATACATATATGTTAACTAATGTTAAGACTAGTAACCATAACTAGTTCATATCTAAATGTATGTACATGACACAAGGAAATAGAGTTGGAATTCAGTCGACGACCTGTGGTCCATGTGTCTCAATGCAAAACTCTGAACACCAAAGTGTCCAATCCCTATTCTTCAATTTCTGAAAAATATAATTGCGATTTGGTGAGTGGTGACTCAATGAATAAAAACAATAATTAGATTTTTATGTCACAACCAACAATCAAATATCATCAGGACACATTACAAGTTTAACATTTGACTATCCAAGTGCAAGTGTAATAGATTAATTTTTTTGTCGTGACTATGCAAGGGAAACACTGCTCCTGGGAATTCATGTGATTCAAATGACATTTGATTTTGCTGGGGAGCATATAACAAGTGATTCATTTGATCAATAACATGTGTCAATGGGACCTATTCCATCTTCCATGTGATTTGCAAATGTTTGACAAGTCGGTCACAACACCATTTTAGTTCCATGTGCAAGTGCTCATTCATAAATGGTGTACCAAGTAATCATTAAGAGCATATGATTCTCACTTGACTTGTATTCAGATGTAAAATGTAACAATTCAATCATATATACATGTAATAGAACATAATCATATCATAAAATTATCACACACACACACATTGAATCTAATTATGGTTTTTACTCACCTTTTGATGTAACAAACCTTTATGGTAGGTTTGGTTCTCTCTCTAGGGCTTCCTTAAAGTGTTGAGATCCTAACATTTGATATATACATGGTTATAAGTATGACAAACTGATTATGATTGCTTGGTATGCAACTATGGCATGATCCATGCAAATGGATCTAGTGTTTATGCATGTTTTTCCTTATATGGCAGCCTAAGCTTGCTACATGCTCATTGCAATAATTCCATATATACTTATCCAAATTACTTGATTATTTTTTTAAAAGAAACTAGACACATAATGATACAACATATTAAAATTTCAGGCCAATATAAGACACACAAAAAATGGGGTGAATTTTTGAATTTGCTCTATTTCAATGTCATCTCAGTCTGAGTAGTTCTTACATTCTTGGCTATATCTCAAATTGCACAAATCAAATTGCAAAAATGATTTACCATAAGTTACACAACACATAAAGGAACATTGTTCATGTTTTACTCATTGTGTAATTTAGTCTATAAAGTCACCAAAATAAAGGAAAAATCTAAGGGTGAGCAGGTTTGTAACATATTGACAAATAGTCATGATGAAGGGACAATATCTCAAAAACCATGCTGGATTTGGAAAAAATATTTCACAAGTATGTATATTAGACATAAATATACAACTTTCAGGTTTGGACCATCATCAAATTCTGAATCTATGGCCATCAAATTCTTGGAAAAATAGAATTAAAAGAAATGTGGGGTTTCATCTGGGTGCAGGGTCAGTCCCAATCAATGAGCCATATCTCTTTTCACACAATAAATCAATCAAAACTGATTATAGGCATTTATAGGGGATATAAATTTAAAATTTTCATATTTTGAACTTTGTCAAAATCAGAACATAAGGCCATCCAAATATAAGAAAATAGAAAGAATGAGGTCATTTCGGTTGGTTGTGAACCAGCCCTAATGAAGGAGCCATAACTGCTCACACATGCAAAATCAAACAAAACTATTTTATATGCATTTATATGGGATATAAAACTATAACTTTCATATTTTGTACTTCCCCTTATTCCTCTTCTAGGGTTATTAAATTATGGGTACAAAATCCTACTCTAACAGTAAAATACAACACAATCAGCTCTTGTTCTCTTGAATTTCAACTTCCATCCAAGAGTTGTACCTCAATTACTCCTTAATTCTCACTAACCATGCATGATTAACATGTCATGAGAGGTTAATTTCATTTGAGAAGAAGATAAATTAACTTACCTATTGTCCTAGAACTAGGAAACCTTAGGATTCTTTCCTAGGCAACTCACACTTCTTCCTATTCTTCTTTTTCTTCTTCTTCTTCCTTTCTTTCTTTCTTCCTTAGGTCTCTCTTTCTTTTGTTGTTCCTCATGTCTAAACCCTTAATTTTGATCCTAAAGGGTCAAAAATTCCACTTGTAAGCCTATTGTAATAAGATAAAATAATGGTGTTGCATTCCTATTTGTTGGAGGTTCACTTTCCTCTTTTAGTCCCTCTTCTTCACTCCTTAAGCACCTCCATCCATCTCCTAATTCCTAGATGCTCCATATACTTTAAAATAAGCTCTATAACACCATTATTTATGATGGTATAACAAGCACACAACATAGGGCAATTTGCCATGCAAATATATAAACATTACATATATGTTTAAGTGTCCCAAATGCAATGGTGCATCTGTCATCATCGTGCTTATCCAATTCAAGTATCTAAATGATCATTTATCCAATGCATATATTCATGTGGGATTTCATACCATTTATGCAATGAATATGTTCATGTGATAATGCCAATGAGTGTGGATGGGGATGTTACATGTTTAAAGTGTGAGTGCTACATGAATGTAAATAGATTAACCAATAACTAAGTTAAAATGGCAAAGTGAACCGAACAATTAATGTAAAGTCAATTTCATGTCCTTAGTGGACTCACCACTATGGGCACCTGATATATCTCGAGGTTACATTCAAAAAAGTGGAATCTTGCTTATGATTCCATCCTTTTATCAACCGATAGACAGTCAAGAGGATAAGGGTGTTACGTTGGTAATACCCCTTAAATGTGCAATGCATTTAGATCAATAAGGGATCCTTAAGCCTTACATAAGTTCAAAGACCTTTGTATAAATGGTACTCAATGGGGAACTAAGGTGAGACAACACATTGGTATCATTCCTAAAAGATGTGAAGTTACCACCCAACTTTGGTTGCGACAGGAATCCAAGTAAGGCAAAATTTGAACCTAAGCTAAGTCAATCAAATGACCCATTTTGTCTTTACCCTATCAAAGATTATGTTCAGAAACTGGGTACAAACTTGGGAAAGAGGTTAGGCACCCCCAAACTGCCTAAGTATTAGGATTTAATCTTTGGGCATCTTTGGTTCACTTTTGTCATTTAAACCAAGTTATTAACTAGTCTTGGTTAATGCCCTTAAGCATGTTCCTAGCATAATCCAAATCAATCATGCCAAATCAATTTAATTAATCAAAAGGGGATGGGGATCATGCTACATGGTAAAGGGTGTATCATGCATATCATCATCCATCACCATGCATAACCATCTAAAAGGGAAGGGAATCATGTGACATTGTTGGGGAGTATATGCATCTCATCATCCTTCACCATACATAACCATTTTAAGGAGAAGCAGATCATGCATCATGGTAAAAAAGGTATCATGCATATCATCATTCACATATGATCAAGCTAAAATCAAGTCCATCCCAGAAGGTCAATTTCAAATAAGCACCTATGCCCACCAAAAAAAACATATAAGTTAGTAATTAATCATGAAAACAAATGTAAAACACTAATAACACATAAAAAAAAAGTTCAAGTTAACACCTTACCATGTCTCTGAGTTAAGGTACCTAAGCATGCTTCTGAGTCTATAACCATAAACATCCTAACATCACATGAAAACATACAATAACATTTAACCACCAAACAAGTAAAGTATGTGAGTCATGAATGTGAAAAAATGAGAAATATAACATGCAATGGCATCTTGGTGGATGTTGAAGGCCTAAGACAAAGTCATCACAAAATGGATCCTAGGGTTGATGAACCCTCCTTCTAATTACTAGTAAAGAGCTTAGCATCTATAAACACATTTAACCATTGTGAAGGTTAGCATGCCAATCTACAAAGAGGTGAACACAAGGCCAACAACATGTATAATGAGAAGTTTAAAGATATAACAAAAAATGTTTACGACCATAGTAAAGCTCTCAAGGTCACAGGAATGATGGGTTCCTTAGTTAATCATTGCCAAAATGGGACTAAAATAAAAACCTTGAGTGTTCAAGGATGCCTAAAGTGAGCTAATGCAAAGTCTTGAAACATATAGAATCATAAGAAGAAACTTAAAATTTGGTCATTGTTTGATTATTTAAATGAACAGGAGTCCTTGGTGATGAGAATCTCTCCTCATTCTATCAATTGAACTTTCAAAGAAATCTGAATGACAACAAAGCAAAAGTTTTAATATCTATATAATCAATAAGGGGTTGTACAAACCAACTTGTTGGGACTATACAGATCAACTTGTGGTCTATACAACCTTAAGGTTAGTTGTACATACTGCATAAAGTTTGTATAGCCTTCCAAGACTAGTTTTTTGAAAAGAGAAAGAAGAAGAATAAGGATAAGGGGTTCCTTTGGATGCTTTCAATGGTTCTTTTACCCTCAGAGAGTCATAAGTTTGATTTAATCCTCTAAGAATGTTATGAAATGCTTATAAATGCAAGACAATAGAGCTTGATTTACCTTGGGATTGAGTATTGATGAGTTAGGGTATGAGTTTTTTAGAGAAATTTTAGTAGGATTTCCCTAAGGTTATCTAATCCTCTTATCTCCTCTTTAAATGTTGTAAAATTTATAGAGGAAGAACGACACACCAAAACCTGAAATAGTTATGGTTTCATGGTGTTCACAACCAATCACAAAGAAGACCATGATAGTTATAGAATTTAGGTTTTTTAGAGGACTACATTTAGGTTTTTTAGAGGACTACATAGCCAAGGTTTTGTTTATATAACCTTCTTTGTATATTGTAAGGCATTATTATACAGTCAAGTGTAGAGTTGTACACCTATGCTTAGTGGGTTGTATAACCACTAAACTTGGGTTGGCAGCCTTAGGCTTTTAGCTTTTATGGGCTTAAGCTTGGTTTTAGGGCTTGCTTAAGATTTCCTAAGCCTTGCTTTTCTTCCTTTTATAATTTCCCTTACATTATAAGGAATAATTTCAATGAGTTTCATCATCAGGCTTACATCTTCAGACTCAAAATTTGGTGAACATAATAACTTTAGCTTAAGATGTGATACAAGCGATTAGTTGGATGTATTTAAAATTAAAGCTATGTGATAAGTACAAATTCATGAATCATTTGCAATAACTTCAATGTTTCATGTAGTACTTGCCTTCCAAGAAATTGATATTGATGCTTATTCAATTACAATTATGAAAGATGAAGAATTTAGGTCCTTAAATGATTGAAATGGTGATTACATTGAAAATTCAAGATGACAATATTGAAGTATAAGATGATGTAGAGATAGAGTTGGAATCAAATGATGATGAAACTAACGAATAAGAGTATTTGTACAATGATATTGATACTTAGAAGTACTTTGTATATATATTATGTCTATTGGTCTTTATTACTATGTTTAAAGTAGTAATTTTTTTTAATATATGCGTTACTAAAATGATAAATTTATTATTTTTATTTTACTATTATTCATTTATTTGTTAATACATATACATCATAAGGAGGAAGGGCAATGATATTGGTAAAAGGTTGAAGTGTAGGAGATTTGGTAGAGACGGGGTGGCAAACGACTTGTGAGAGTCCTAGAGAATGTATGGGATAACTAGCAGTATAATAGGCCAAACCAGAGTTCAAGCATCATAATGCATAACCCTCACACAACCAACTTAGCAAGACAAACGACCCTAGTTCTTATCCTTCATGCCATACTGAAGGTTCCATATCTATGGTTGAATATTAAAGGCATCTAGTGAGTATGTTTTAGATATTTCTTAATTTATATGTTACTTTAGTTTATATATATATATATATATATATATATATATATATATATATACATAAAATAAAATAATAATAAAGCAAAATATATACAATATTTCTGATGTGGAAGATCCTTATAGAACGCAACCACATAGTATACTTAAAATGAAATAAGTCAAATAAGAAATATAAAAGAAATACTTTAACTAAGAAAATAAATATTGCAGAGTTTCTGCAGGAGGGAGGCAAAGCTTGTGAGATATATGCTTCTCTATCCAAAATCTACCTTTTACATGAAAATAGAGAGTATTTATAGAGATAATGGATTGAACAGCATAACAAGTCCGAAAAAAAAAGTAATAGATGTATAGCCAAGATTAAAAGACAAGAAATGGCCGACAAAATAAAGTAAAATAGTAACAAAGAACAATAGTCAACTTTGGCTGTAAGCTAAAATGGTAGACAAAGTAAAAGATTCTTATTTAATCATGTTGAGTGGAGAGCTATAAACCATAACAATCGTCCTCATTGGACTGAGCATAATCTGTCTCTTCTTCAGAGTCATCATGATCACTAGAGACTTCTGACAAACCTTTTAATAAAAGTTGTTTGTATTCTTTCTTGTCCATAGCGGAAGAAAAATTAGCTTGAATCTTACTGTTAGCAGAAAAGAACTCCAGTTGTTCGACACTTGCATATGGAACTACTGAATTCTTATTTTTGAACCATTGAATAACATTGTTTTTGTTAGCATGAGAAATTTTAAAATTCCCCCACTACTTGACATTAAAATGCCTCCAAAGATTAATAACTTCATGGTCGAGTTCCCATTCTTCAGGGTAGGACTTAGTGGTTTTGAAATTCCAAGTGAGAATCTAAGGAATACCAAAGATTGAAGTAAAAGATAGTAAAAGACATTGAGCAACCTTTTTAATGGTCCCTAAAAATTCATGAAACCCTTCTTAGATAGCCATGGGGGCAATGGAATGATGCCAACTAAAGTAATGCCACCGTTCTTGAAACCAATAAGGCAAAGTAATGTTCATTTTGTTGAAATAAAAGAATCAAGAGTGATTAAAATGTTTGATAAGAAAGGCCAAAAACTAGGCATCCTGATAATCCCAGTAAGAATATCCAATTGGATAGGTTTTGAAAATTTTCTTTCCTCATTGGGATTTTTCCAATCTTTAGCAAAAAGGATCTTAACAACTTTGCATTTGAATAAGAAATCTTATTAAGTTCTTCTTCATCCATAACATGCTCTATTTCAACAGACTTACTGTCGACTAGAATAAATTCATAAAAAATTCTAGTTTTGTTAGCATGTTGAGGAATATAAAGAAATTGGGCTTAAAAATTTTTTGAAGAGTAGCAGGAAAAAAGTCCAACATCAATTCGGGCTCAATGTAACAAATTTGTAACATATGGGGTTTTTGAAAATAAGAAAAGGATTCCTTAGCCACAACTTGAGAAAATAGAGGAGGTTTTTCTTCTTTATCCTTATTCTTATTTTTCTTCTTATTTCTTTTGCTGCTAAAGGGCCTAGCAAAAGAGACTTGATTAACAGGTGTAGGAGGAGAATTAACAGTTTGGTTAGGTGGGCTTTTAACTGACTTGAGACAAAGGCTAGAAAAATGTCTAATGTTGATATTTTCTTCTTGGACATTGTTGGGTCGAGTGGGCTGAATTGATTGTGGGTTAGGAATTCCCTGCAAAAATTCTCATGTTAAAAAATCAGGAAGAGAATTTGAAATTCCTTTAATATATTCTATATCAAAATCAAAATTGCTTAATATAGCTTGCCATCTGACGAAAACTTATTTTGAAATAAAATTTTTAACATCTTTTTCTAAAATATGTTTGGCTGTAGAACAATCAATTCTTAGTAAAAATCTTTTATTAACTAGGTCATCTTCAAATTTAGTAATACATAAAACTATTAAAAGAAGTTCTTTTTTTATCGTAGAGTACTTATGTTGTGTGTCGTTCCATGAGCCTGAATGAAATCTGACTAACGAGTCTTGGGTTTGGTTTGGAAGTCTTTGTTTTAATATTCCACCATAACCAATATCAGAGGCATCAGTTTCAACGATTAAAAAGGCATCAGGGTGAGGAATAAATAGACAATGGAGTTTCTTAACATTTTGTTTAATAGTTTGAACAATTCAAATGTGCTCCGAAGTCCAAGTAGAGGCATTTTTCTTAAGACGCTGAAATAAAGGTTTACAAAGCAATCTAATGCCTTTATAAAAATCAACTATATAATTAACACATCCTAAAAATCTTTGCAATTGATTTTTATCTTTAATTTCATCAAGAAATTTATCTTAAAATTCAATTGCTCTATCAATGGATTTGATAGTTCCTTGAAAAATTGTATGGCCTAAAAATCTTATTTTTGTTTGAAAAAGCTTCATCTTTGGTGTCGAGATAACTAAGCCTTTATCCTGAATGACCTTAAGGAAAATATTAAGATGATTAGAATGTTGTTCAAGTGTTTTGGAAAAAATTAACACATCATTAATATAAATAATTGAAAACTCCTTTCAATCAATTAAAATATCATTCATAATCCTTTGAAATTCAGATGGAGCATTTTTAAGACCGAAAGACATAACATTCCATTCATAGTGATCAAAAGGAACATTATAACCAGTTTTGTATATGTCAAACTCTTTAATCTGTATTTGCCAAAATCCAGATTTCATATCAAATTTTGAAAAAATATTGCCATTAAAAAGTCTCTTAAGCAAATCCCTTTTATTAGGGATAGGATACCTAATCCATTCTAGGACTTTATTAAGAGGTTTATAATTAATAATAAGCCTAGGAACTCCACATTCCTTTTCAGCTACGTTATTAACATAAAATGCCAAACAACTCCAAGGAGAAAAGGATTTTCTGATTAATTCTTTATCTAGAAGGTCTTGGATTTCCTTTTTAATGGTCCCTAAAAATTCATGAAACCCTTTTTGAATAACCATGGGGGCAATGGAATGATGCCAACTAAAGTAATGTCGCCATTCTTGAAACTAAGAAGGAAAAGTAACGTTCATTTTGTTGAAATAAAATAACCAATAGTGATTAAAAGGTCTAACAAGAAAGTCCAAAAATCAGGCATCTTGATAATCCCATTAAGAATATCCAATTGGATAGGGTTTTGAAAATTTTCTTTCCTTATTAAGATTTTTCCAATCTTAAGCATAAAGGATCTTAACAATTTTGCATTTTAAGAAATATTACTAGGTTCTTCTTCATCCACAACATGCTCTATTTTAGCAAACTTACTATCAATTAGAATAAATTCATAAAAAATTTTAGTTTTGTTAGGATGTTGAGGAATGTAAAAGAAATTGGGCTTAAAAATTTGTTGAAGAGTAGCAGGAAAAGAGTTCAACATGAATTCGGGCTCAATGTAACAAATTTGTAATGTATTGGGTTTTTGAAACTAAGAAAAGGATTCCTTAGCCACCACTTGAGAAAATATTGGAGGTTTTTCTTCTTTATCCTTATTCTTATTTTTCTTCTTATTTCTTTTGCTGCTAAAAGGCCTAGCAGAAGAGGCTTGATTAACAGGTGTAGGAGGAGAATTAACAGTTTGGTTAGGTGGGCTTTCAGGTGGGCTTGAGGCAAAGGCTGGAAAAAGGTTTAATGTTGATATTTTCTTCTTGGACATTGTTGGGTCGAGTGGGCTGAATCGATTGTGGGTTGGAAATTCCCTACAAGAATTCTCTTGTTAAAAAATCAGGAAGAGAGTTTGAAATTCCTTTAATATATTTTATATCAAAATCAAAATTGCTTAATATAGCTTGCCATCTGGCGAAAACTTGTTTTGAAATAAAATTCTTAACATCTTTTTCTAAAATATGTTTGGTTGCAAAACAATCAATTCTTAGTAAAAATCTTTTATTAACTAGGTCACCTTCAAATTTAGTAGTACATAAAGCTATTGAAAGAAGTTCTTTTTTGATAGTAGAGTACTTACTCTGTGGTCGCCTTCTATAAGGATCTTCCACATCAGAAAGTTTGTTTTATATTTGTGCAATATCTATATATAGCGCTTCACTGTGCTGTGTTGGTATCAGAGTCTTGAAATCTTGATTAACATTTGTGTTGTTGCTGTGTTGGTTAGCCTATAATTAAGTGTTGGTAAGCCCATTAGTTGGTGTGTGTTGGGTGGTCCCATTTGGTGGTCCCTCAGTAATATCACAGACATTTACCCTTGTTTTCTTTGTTCTGTTCACTTTCACCATGAATAGACTATTTAGAAACCTTACGTCTCAGACCTCTTCATCTTCTTCTCTTGTAAATGCTCCAAGTTCTTTGTTAAAGGAATATTCTTCAAATGCTAACATAAATTATGAAGAAGTTAATATTGCCCAAATCGAAAATCAATTACATAATTAGTCCATTCCTAAGAAAAATGTTAATTCAATTTACAAAATTGGTTCATTTGATTTCATGTCTGACTATGCTATTAAACAAACTGAGCAAACAGTTTCTTTAAATCATGAACATTAAAATATTCATCTTTTGTCATTTGATGCCATTTTAAAATATAGAGAAAACTATAAATTCATTCATCTTTGAATGGTGCAAGTTGTTGTTAAGCCATTATTTATATTAGCCCTTGATGTTTCTGTTTTCCTACGTTTAAGAGATGCTAGACATCAAAAATTTTTAAATTTCATTTTAGCCATGGCAGAGTCTAATCTTGCCAATGGACCTATTTATTTTAATTATTATCCTAATTTTTTTGTTTCTCTTTTTGATCGAAAAATAATGGATACTTTGTCTTTAACTATTAAGTTAAAAAATATAAATTTTGCTACAAACTCAAAATCTATTGCCATTATACATAGGGTTTACTATAAAGTCATGACTACTACCATAGATTTGAGATCTAAGTGTAAGTTTTTAAGAAATGAACCTGTTGTTTTCAAAGCCAACTCTCAACATAGTAAGATTCATGTTCCTAAAAAACTTAGACATGAACTAAGCCAAGCTGGGACTTGGGCCATAGCTGACATTTTTAATCCTAAACCCATAAAAACTGGGTCTAATCTTTCTAGCATCAGTGAAATATCTGATGGATCTATTCATATCTAATTTTCCCTTTCTATGCCAAATATTTTAAATTTTCAAACTAGTAGACGATAAACTTATAGTCCACCTAGAAGCCCATCTACGACTTTTACTATAATTGTTATTCTAGCCCAAAATTGTCAAAGAAGTGAATCTTTTAGAGAAACACCTTCTACCACTGTTTTACAACAAGTATACTTTTCACCTGATGTTCCCATACCCTTTTATAGAGAATCTCGATCTGATGATGAGTCTAATGTTAATCCTAAATTTGAAAATATAAGCAAAATGTCTCCTTCTCCATCTAAAATGGAACAATTTTCTATTATCTCTATGCTTTCAAACTTTTTAATATTGATAAAGAATTTTTAAGAGAAGAATTAGGATAAGATTATAATAAAGAAAAATGGAATTGGTTTGTTAATCATTTTAATGAAAATGAAACAGAAATTTTAAGAAATAAATATTATGAATTTTTAAACAATATCACAAGTAATATACCATGCTTTATATATCATTTTCTATGTCTTGTAAACAAGAAAAAATAAGTTTTCCTTTTAATGAGATTTATATTGATGAAAGAATTACTCAAAACTGGATTAAAACTTCTCTCAAACTTCTCAACAAAGGATTTCAGTTATATCTACCACTGAACAACAAGAAATCCAAAGTATAGAAGAACAATTTCAAGAATAATTTTTTGTTAATAAAATTTTTCATAAAAATTATCCTACTACTAGAAACTACTATAAAAGACCCACTCCTCCAGATGTTCAATTCGAAGAATGTAGAGAAATGGTTCAATCTAGATATGATGGTGAAGCTATTTATGAATGGAATATTGATGGTTTAAGTGAATATCTCATTTTAAATATCCTTCACGAGATGACTATGGCTGCTTCTGCTTATAAAACTAAAGGACAAACAGACCCATATATAGCTAAACATTTAATTACTGATTTTACTAGTCAATTAAAAGGATGGTGGGATAATTTGGTTACTGAGGTAAACAAAAATTATATTCTTACTGCCACAAAGACTATTGTTAAGACCGAAGGTCAACAAACTGTTACTACTACTGAACCAGATTTAATAGCTTATATATATATATATATATATATATATATATATATATATATATATATATATATATATATATATATATCTATATATATTGTATGTAAATATATAGTTTTGTGTCG